>PVHY01006447.1:0-74823 GCA_004024945.1 Uropsilus gracilis | reverse complement strand
GAGGGAGGGAGGGAGGGAGGGAGGAATATACTCACACAAGGAGCTTGAATATTAACTTCTCATCTTGCCATATGTTGATCAAATTCTCCTGTTCATCTTGTTTTGTGAAGTTTTCCTACCCCTGCCCCATTTCCCTCCTCTCCTTGTCTCCCTTCCTCTATACAAACATACCATGTAGCTCTAGTCTCAAGCCTTTTTTGGGTAAGGCAGTCAGATGGCTGCACCTAGAAGAAAATATTGCAATTCCCCTGTGTATGTGTGTGTGCGTGAGCTGGTGATAAAGGTGAGCCTTGTCTGTAGACTGCATGGGTCTCCCCCAAATGGTCTTCGTTGGCCTACACCAGCAGCCTCCCTGTGACTATACCTGTGAAATGTGTTCTGAAGCTTCTCTTTCAGGCTAGTTTTGCACTCTACCCCTTCAGTTACTGGGTCCAGGTAAATGGAAGTAAGTATAGGTTTAATTAGTCAAGCATCTCAAAAACAGCAACAAAAGTCATACAGAAACTTCTAGGTCCTTACAAACTGGAGTATTTGCAAAAACTCTTAACCCTTTTTCAAAACAAGACTCACTGTCTTATTCTCTGTCTTATTTCTCCTTTACTCCATGGTTGAAATGTTGCTCCTTCTCAGTTCTCAATGTTGCAGTGTGCAGAAATACTGTTTCTATTAAAAGTAGAATGTAATTTCCTTCCTCTCTCCTGTAGCTATTTTACTTGTTAAATCTTCCAATTGTTTAATGTTGAGACTCCTGAATCCACCCTGTTCCTTGTCAACTTAGGCAGCCAGCCACTGCTTTCTTGGTGACTTCTGCCCTGCAAGCTTCTACTCTGCTCTCTGCTAAGTCGTCTTGTGACATGTCCTACCAACAGCATAAGCAGCTCTTTTTCCCCCCTCAATGACCAGTTTCAGTGTTTTCTCTACCATCTACTCATTTCTAAGTCATTTGCACCTGTTGGAATCCCCATCTTTCCCACCCTAGAATTTAAGTAGGCATTTATTTTAAAAAGTAAATTGATTGACGGAGAATTATGACATCAGGAGGCTGACGGGGACTTCTGGAGATGGTCTGCACCAAACATTCCCACTAGGTGTGGGGGGGCGGGGTTGGGGTCCACAAAGCCTTCCCAGCAGAAGCTTGGGGAAGTGAGGGAAACTGTGGTGTGGTGGACAAGCCACCATCTGTTCTGCCACTTCTTAGATTTGTGAACTGGAGCAAGTTAAGTTCTCAGTTTCTTCTGTAGATTCGGGAGACTACAGTCCACGACTGTAAAAATCAGATATGGTCAGCCATGTGTCTGTGCAAATTAGAAAAAAGACATCTTTATCATGTGGACATAGCCCCAGTGTCACAGAACTGAGCCAGGGAGCACATGGAAGATTTCAGCCCGTGTGTGCTCCTCTGCTGGGCACCCTGGTCCAGCATACAGCCAGAAACCCTGTTCAGCAGCCAGGCTCCAGAGATCTGTTGTCTGCAGGGGCAAACCTGAGGAAGGTCTGGGTAGGGGGACATTAGTGGGACTGCCTGGTTGCTTGACAGGATTTAACACCTTAAGTAGGTGCCTTTTTATCTTCTAACTGATCTGGCTTTCACACTGTTCTCTATTTGCATCACACCATTTAAAATGTCATATTAACATATTAGCTCAAAGGTGTCAGTCTCAGAGAAAGTGCTCAGGGAAACCTTCTGTGCTGGGCTCCAGCCCCCACCTTCTTTCTCTACAGATTGTTGAAGCATCAATGAAACCAGGAATGGAAAACACTTGATCCTGATCCCAAATACTATTCATATTGGTTTCTCTTTTATGTTCCTTCAAGAAAGTATGGCATTTGTCTAAGCTTTCTGTTTCTGTTTTCTACTCTTGGGGTTTCCAAGGTAGGTTTGACCTGGAAGAAATATAAAGAATGGTCCATTGAGATTTATTTATGTATATTTCTATTTTGTTATATTTGATAGATGTTTGGTTTATTTTCATTTTAAAGGGGAAGGACTTCAACTATTCCATGATTTGTCATAGGGGATGACAGTACTTTATGGATTTAACTATAAATAGACATACATACTGAATAGGCATGCTCCACATTTTATCTTGGATAAAGATGAGTGGTACGAATGCTTGAGGACACTGCTTGATCTCACACATCTGTAATTCACAGATGTGAATGACAACACATTTGCCATTCTTCCTGCCCTCTTTTGTACAGTAAGTGGTTGAACCCTACTTTTTCACTCAGGATTTCACTTTTATAAATATTGTAGTTAAACTTCCTCTTGCCCACAACCTCGTTCTTTTGTCATCTGTATAGAATATGGGAAGAAATAAACTTTTCCACTCAAAGCACAAGTAACTTGTGTAAGGTAAATTGTTGCTTATGTAAGTCAAGTTGGAATCCTTGGATATATCTTAGAAATTCGGTCAAATAAAATGTGAGCTCTGGGTCTAGGTAGCTTGAGCGAGGTGACATTAAGCAAGTGAAAGTGAATGTGAAATGAGGATATTAACCTGACTTCTCAAGTTAAGGTGACAATTAAGAAGATGAATAACCATGAGTTTTTTAGAATAGAGTCAGTTGTACATTCTTAGCATAAAAGCACATTTGCTGCCATTATCACTATAATTATTATCTTTACCCAGACCTATGCCACCTGAGCTGGCAGGATGAGTGGCAGTGAGTTCTGGATTCATTCACTGAATGACTGCGTGCTGGGGGGCCCGGTTATCAGGCTCTGTACTAAGTACTAGTTGCTCTGCTCCATTGTGAAATCTTGTACTTCTGTCTGGTGGACTGTACTTTCTCTGTCACCAACTTCCCATGCCATAGCAGTCCTCTTTGCCATGATTTCGGTTTCTATTTCTATAGTAGTTTAAAGGGCTTTGCTGACATAAAATCACTTAACACTTTGCTATTGCAGACTCACTAAACACTATTGATTTCCAACCACTTGACAATTTGGGGTACAAATAGACTTTCCCTGCATTATTAATTCGATTTGTCTTATTGGCAGTTCCTTGGCTGGTAGACCTCCACTGACTGTTTGCTTATTCAAAGAGTTTTACTCACATGAATTTTCTCCTGGTCGGTTCATTGTACATTCTGCTTCATACTGCCTTGTCTTCAAAAAGGATGTACTCTCTTACCCAGTCTTATGAATCTACTGGACATTCTTAGGAATTAATTTTTTTCAATCAATTAAAGCATTGGTGGAGGAATAGAAGCTGTCAGTGTCATATGCTGTGTGAAAAGCCATCAGGTTTAAACATAATTAATTGACTATTGAATACTTCTATATGATTTCATCTCTCTGTAAAGAATGGTTTTCATAAAAGCCTAATAAATTCCCATTGAAACAATTCATAAGCATTGTGGATATAGTCCAGGATACTGGTAGAAAGGAAAGGAGAAATTATAGGAATTACTCCATATTTCCTTCCTCTGATCCTTTGCTTTTTATACATGAGTTTGGACAACTGTGGAAGCTCCAATTCAGGAGCTTGTTAAGGGGATGTGCTTTCTAGACCAGTGACTGACTCTCCCACACCCAGTGAGAAAAGAAATAAGAAAGAAAAAGAAATAAAAGTTTTTCAAGTACACAGATGTTCTTTAAATATTTATTTTGTTGTATATTAGTCTGTGTCCTAACCAAACTGATGTTTCATATCACAACCTAAAGGTGATGAGCAGTCAGATATTTCATTTTTCCAACATGCAAGCTAAGAATAAAATCTTGGTGCTGGAACTGAATGTTGCATTTTCCAGGCAAAGGAAATGAACTTTTATTGAATGTTATTGCTGCTTTCTTCATACTAATGATATTATGAAAGCTCTTGGAATAATATAATTTGAAATATTATTTCTGTGTTCCAGGTCATGCAAGACAAGATCATCTGCCTTCCGAAAAGAGTTCAGCCTTCTCAGAACCACTCTTCTGTTTCAAATGTCTCTCAAGCAGTCGTCAGTACCACCCCATTGCCCCCCACCAAACCCTCTCCCACTAACCCTGTCACTGTGGAAATGAAAGGACTGAAGACAGATTTAGACCTTCAGCAGTACAGCTTTATCAACCAGATGTGTTACGAGCGGGCTCTCCACTGGTATGCAAAGTATTTCCCTTACCTAGTCCTCATCCATACTCTGGTCTTCATGCTCTGTAGCAACTTTTGGTTCAAATTCCCTGGTTCTAGCTCCAAAATAGAACATTTCATATCCATCCTGGGGAAATGCTTTGACTCTCCCTGGACTACACGGGCTTTATCTGAAGTGTCCGGGGAGGACTCGGAAGAAAAGGACAACAGGAAGAACAACATAAGCAGGTCCAACACTGTCCAGTCTGGCCCAGAAGGCAACCTGGTCAACTCTCAGTCTTTGAAGTCAATTCCTGAGAAGTTTGTGGTTGATAAATCCACAGCAGGAGCTCTGGATAAAAAGGAAGGTGAGCAAGCGAAGGCCTTATTTGAGAAGGTGAAGAAGTTCAGAATACATGTAGAAGAAGGTGATATACTGTATGCTATGTATGTTCGCCAGACTGTACTTAAAGTTATAAAATTCCTGATCATCATTGCGTATAATAGTGCCCTGGTGTCCAAAGTCCAGTTCACAGTAGACTGTAATGTTGACATTCAGGACATGACTGGATATAAAAACTTTTCTTGCAATCACACCATGGCACACTTGTTCTCAAAACTCTCCTTTTGCTACCTATGCTTTGTAAGTATCTATGGATTGACGTGCCTTTATACCTTATACTGGCTCTTCTATCGGTCTCTAAGGGAGTATTCTTTCGAGTATGTCCGGCAGGAGACTGGAATTGATGATATTCCAGATGTGAAAAATGACTTTGCTTTTATGCTTCACATGATCGATCAGTATGATCCTCTGTATTCCAAGAGATTTGCGGTGTTCCTGTCTGAAGTAAGTGAGAACAAATTAAAACAACTGAACTTAAACAATGAGTGGACGCCTGATAAACTGAGGCAGAAGCTCCAGACAAATGCTCACAACCGACTGGAACTGCCTCTCATCATGCTCTCTGGCCTTCCAGACACAGTTTTTGAAATCACAGAGTTGCAGTCTCTCAAACTTGAGATCATTAAGAATGTGATGATTCCCGCCACCATCGCGCAACTAGACAATCTCCAAGAGCTCTCGCTCCACCAGTGCTCTGTCAAGATCCACAGCGCAGCACTCTCGTTCCTGAAGGAAAACCTCAAGGTCTTGAGCGTCAAGTTTGATGATATGAGGGAGCTACCCCCCTGGATGTATGGACTCCGGAATCTAGAAGAGCTTTACCTGGTTGGCTCCCTAAGTCACGATGTTTCCAAGAATGTCACCCTGGAGTCGCTGCGGGATCTCAAAAGCCTTAAAATCCTCTCCATCAAAAGCAACGTTTCCAAAATCCCACAGGCAGTGGTCGACGTTTCCAGCCACCTCCAGAAGATGTGCATCCACAATGACGGCACCAAGCTTGTGATGCTCAACAACCTGAAGAAGATGGCCAACCTGACGGAGCTGGAGCTGGTTCACTGCGACCTGGAGCGCATCCCCCATGCCGTGTTCAGTCTGCTCAGCCTCCAAGAGCTGGACCTCAAGGAAAATAATCTGAAGTCTATAGAAGAAATTGTCAGCTTTCAGCATTTGAGAAAGTTGACAGTGCTGAAATTGTGGCATAACAGCATCACCTACATCCCAGAGCATATCAAGAAGCTCACCAGCCTGGAGCGCCTGTCGTTCAGCCACAATAAGATAGAGGTGCTGCCCTCTCACCTCTTCCTATGCAACAAAATCCGATACTTGGACTTATCCTACAACGACATTCGATTTATCCCGCCTGAAGTCGGAGTTCTACAAAGTTTACAATACTTCTCCATCACGTGCAACAAAGTGGAGAGCCTTCCCGATGAGCTCTACTTCTGCAAGAAACTGAAAACTCTGAAGATCGGGAAAAACAACCTATCAATTCTTTCGCCGAAAATTGGAAATTTACTATTTCTTTCCTACTTAGATGTTAAAGGCAATCACTTTGAAATCCTCCCTCCTGAACTCGGAGACTGCCGGGCTCTTAAGCGAGCTGGCTTAGTTGTGGAAGACGCTCTGTTTGAAACTCTGCCTTCTGACATCCGGGAGCAAATGAAAACAGAATAACTTATTTTTGTTGAAAGTTTGACTGAAACATGCTTCTACCAAATACAGTATAAATAATTAGGTAGTCTTAATGCCTTTCCAATTTTGTTTTTTTTTTCCACATGAAAAAACAGTATGTACACAAAATCAAGTAAGGAGTATGTATTTTTTAATAAAAATTTAATTGTATTTTTTCAATATTAATATTTTAAAGTTTTATTTCTCTTGGAACCTAATGTATCTATTATTTTCTACTGACAGAAACAGATGGTTCCATCTGTTTTTTAGTTTTTTTGTTTCATGTTGTGGGGTTTTTTTGTTTTGTTTTTTAATTTTGGTTCATTCTTATAAAAGGGAGGGGATTTTAAGTTGCATGGTTTTGGTATTTTTTAAATAGATGAGGACATTTTGCCAACGTCATTTTTAGCTTGTTTACACCTGTACAGGATCCTCATTTGTATTTTCGTTATGTGTGTATCAAAGTATCTGTGCTGGCTATTTTATTATTTTAATTTTAGCTTCCTTCTCATTTAGCCAAGTCCTTCATTCTACAGAAAATTCTTCTCCAGAGTGTAAATTCATATGCGTGCATTGTTGCAGCCTATTGAATTCTTACCCATAACATAACTCCAAATCATATCATTTTATGTACGTAACCATTAGTTATTCTTAGGCAAGGATTTTGTAAGTGGATGAAGTCAATATCTTTAATGACTAGCATACTTGAGTTGGTTATTTATAATTTAGAGGTTTGTATTTTTATCAATATATTAAAAACACCGTTGAAAAACTAAACACACAGGTTCCCCCCTTTAATCTCAATATTGCTGTGTAGTGCTAGTGAACAACCTTAGAGAAGCTGGATTTACGTTGGTAATTAAATTAAAATCATGGAATTCGAAGTCTGGTTTTTTGAGTAATTTAATCATCTTTGATGAGATGTGGTGCATCAGATGGAAAATTTCACTGCTTTATAAATTGTTCTGCTTAAAAGCTAGTGTACTCCATCAGGCCTTCTTCCTTCCTCTGGGGAGTGTGACCATGATAATTATTCAAATTCTGCCTGTTGCACAAAATAATCCACTTACACACACATATGTGTAAATATATATATGTATATTAACCTCTCTCCCACAAGCCTGCTCTTGCTGTGAATGTTAACAATGCAAGCACAGGAACTCTCTCTGCTCTCCTTGACTCAAAATAAGCATCTCGTCTGAAATGGTTCTATTATTATTAAAGTTACAAAGTATGAATACATAGCTAAGTGGTATCACCTCACAATACTTTTTGCCTGATGGTCAGCAGAGTTTTATTGATCTTTGTACTTCAAACATCTAACAATAGTGTGAGTCTTCAGCAGAATTTTTCAGTGAATCTTCAGCTGTGTAGAGCAGGAAAGTAGAAATGCTGTTTGTGCCCTCCATCCAAGACCAGTTCTACTGATCGTGGGGATTGTCTTATGTACCAAATTCACCAAGGCCTCGTTTTCTAAGACATAGTTTCATCCTTATAAGGATTCATGACTTAACCATGACAGAAAGTTAAGAAGCTGCTTTGGGGTATTCAAATGCAGTTTTTAAAAATTGCTCTTTGGTCCTGAGGAATGTGCTTATTGCTGCTTTCAATCACGTACAGAGGAACTACCACAGAGATACGTGCCTCACTCTTGCTTTCCATGGTATCCTACATGGAGTAAAGGATTTGGGGAAGAAGTGCTTTTCATTTCTTTAATTGAATCATACAGACCGAAGTGATTCACTGTGTCTGCTCTACATTAAAGGTTAGGATGGTCGTTTTGTATGACTAATTTATTTCTACCTGGAATGAAAACAACATGTTTGAAATAGTCACATGGTTGTACTTATTGTAAGATGAAATATTTAATTCCACAGTGTTGTCAGAATTCTAATTGTGGACAAGGTGCATTGTATTTTGAAACAAGGTCCTATTTCTAAATGAACAACAACAACCAACCCACCTGATTGTCCATCTGAGAATGACAATACCCTGTTGAAAGCTTAGCTAACCACTTGCAAAACACTGGGTGCACTATTTTTCTGTATAAAATTTATAATTCTTTTCTATATCACCCTTCAAAGGGAATCTAGCTATTCAGGTTAAAAATCATATTTATGCTAAAGTCTTTATCTGATGTTAACTCATAAGCTCATATGGGTTCACAAATGAAGTAAGTCACTAAATAATTAGATTTCATCACCTGTAGAAATTTGCTCAAAATTCCTAAAGACTTTGACTTGCTTTCCTAATGATTTTGCAGGCTGACCCCTAACATTCCAAGTAACATCTAGTGAGTACATCAATATAGTTCTACGATTTTACGTTTTAACTAAGGAGGAAAATTCATAGGTATTTCTATTCAATTTTATAAAAACTCAAAAGTCCCAAACTTCACCATGAGTCTAATTTTTTTGACTCTGATCCTTTTTAATATAGCTTTTTGTTCACATTCTTACATAAAGAGTATTCAGTGACTATTTAGCCTTTAAATGGGAAACTCAGGTAAATGAACTGCTGACTTTTCTGAATTCTCTAACTGATCCATTCAGTATAAAAGGGGTCTATTACTCAGTCCCTTTTCATTTTATACAAGTGCTCTTGCTAAAAAGGAGCAGCTAGCTCTCTCTCCCCACCTCTACAGGATTCCTGAGAAACTGCTTATGTAATATAAAAGCACCAAGTGTATTCATAGCTCCTACAACCCGACTGCTTGGCACCCACATCAGGGACACTCATTGGTCAGTTTTAATGGAGACATGCAGAGCAAACAATTGTGTGATGAGTCTGGTGGACGCAGAATATATAAATATATTCCGGTGGAACTTGCCAAGAAGACCACACCTCAGAAAACTAGTACTTTGTTTGGTTTCTGTTGCATTTAATGCCATTTTTAACATAATACAGTAAAAGTTGTTATTTACACTTGTAAAATGTTCTTATTATGCACCCACTTGTTTTCTTGCCACCATACTTCCCATACACCTATTGTACTGAGTCCTAATAATTTACATGACATTGATTCCAGAAGGAAAGCCTGGAAATTATGCCCATTATGAGTATTTTGTTCATTTAAATGTGTCTCCTTCCCTGCCTCTCATGCCATCTTTGTAGAGAGGGCCTTTAACAACCTAGAATCTTCTTGGGGTGGCTTGGGATGAGTGAAGTACAAGTTCTTAGAGTATGCTAGCTTGTGATTTCTAATATTTAAAAAGAAATAAAATCTTTCTATCTTTTTGCATCAATTTTCCCAAGAAGAATCTTGTTGTTTATTTTCCTAATTCTTCTATAAGAAAAAGAAATATTTATTTTGCAGTTTATTTTGCTCTCAAACTCAGTTTCATACCAAATATTGATCAATAGAAATGACATATTTACTTAGCCAGTGAGCATTCACTATCCATCCTCATAAAAACTCAGCAGTATTTAGTAGTGAATAGGTAAGTTATAATGTAGTTTTAATTTGTTTTTAGAGACTAAGATTGATTGGCATTCTCAGATTAATCCTGAATGTGATGCTATTTAATCAGCTCACATTTTTTATAAGATCTCCACAACTCAAGACAAGGGTCATATATTCACCTTAAGTTCCCATAACAAATCAACAAGACAGTCCAGCTAGTAGTCAGACAAAATCTGTAAGATTCTTCATCCTTTCTTATCTATTTAGAAACATTGTAAGAAAATGTCATAGTCTCCAAACCTGCCACTAATTTTCAGATTTAGACCTCAATGACATGCTTCTAATACAAGTTCATACCAGCCTTCCAAAGTAGAATGCATCCACTTGCATTCTTCTAGCTATTACACAGCTATTTCCTGATAAGGGTAGCTAGCATTCATGAATTCATTTTGGGGAGAGGAGCTCCTCTCACTCCAAGGAATTATTTTTTACCGCAAGACCTTGAAAAGAGGTCTATCACTTTGGACAACTTAATTTCTTGCCTTGTTAAATAACAGTTTCTGTGCATGGTTTTCAATGTGGTATAACTTTGCTTTCTGGTGATTATCATTCCCTCTTCTAAACAATTCTGCCTCCTTCGTGAATATTTTTTTGGGAATTGAAACTCTATGCCTTATATATCCACTCACTTTTTCTTCTGTATGTTTTTTTCTCATTGTATGTGTTTAGATTGTATCAAATGTGGGCAAATCCTGTAAGATTCAAGAGAATGCTTGAAAGTTTATTTGTCATAGTACAAACTCATAAAATGTCTTAATGTTATGTAGTCCATAGGAACAGAAAATAAAGTCATTTTTGTAATTTAAAATTGAGATGTGTCCTTTTCTTATTATTTGCAGAAATATACTTCTTTTCTGCATTTCTTTTGTACTTTCACACAAACTGTTATTAAGCCTTCCTGCTGTAGTCTGCAGGAAATAGATTGTATGCATTCTTCCACTTCATGTTGAGCTAGTTTCTGCAATTGTGACTAATTATTTCCTTCCTTAATTCACTGTACCGCATCTACCTAAGGTGCCCCTAGAGTTTCATTTGGATAATTAGTGCCTTAATATGTAATCTGGAGTGCAATTTCTGAACATTTGCCAGATCAGATTGTACAACTGCTCTCCAGCCCAGCTTTCAGTAAATACTTTCATGTAATGATTATAGTTACTTAGAGGAAGCAGAATCATTGTGCATAGCTAGAGGTATCTCCTAGTTGAAACTACACACAGTCTGGGCCCAGGGAAACCCTTCATCAGAAACCTTTGTGAACCATGTCCACATAAGGAAATGACCACTTTTGAAACTAAATCATCATTTCACACATTTTTTTCTGTAGTCATTGATGACATATTTTACTGATTATCAATGATTTCTTTGGAGAAGGACTATTGAAATGAGGATAGATATGATTGTGGTGAGAGAGGACATGTGAATATATATATTGGAAACTGAACAGGGAATGTGTGAGAGCCTGGAGACATCTGGTGATCAGTGTGATATGCACATAAAACTTCCTCTTCCTTTCACTGTCCCATCTCCTAAGTCATTAACACGAATTTTTTTTTTTTTTTTTTGAGACTAGGTCTCACTATGCTGCCTAGGGTACTGCAGACTCAAGTTGCCCAGGGTACCGCGGACTCAAGTGATCCTCAGCCTCAGCCTCCCAGTTAGCTGGGATTACAGTGCCCACCAGGCACCTGGCTGCTTTTTCAAGACCAGGTCTCGCTGTGCTGCCTGGGGTAGTCTTGAACCCGTGAACTCAAGCAATCCCAATCCTCTTGCCTCCCAGCACTTATACAACAGGCACGCGCCACCATACCCAGCTTGACACAACTGTTGACATAAACAGGAAAACACAACTTGATTCAGTTACTCATTATGTTACAAGGCAAGGGGCACCCCAAAGCCCCCAAGCCTGTCTGCTCTAAGTGGGTTCTTTCATCTCTTGCATCAAGAGAAAACATACTCCAATGGGTAAGAACTTTAATGGAAAGCCACTTTAATATAGTGTGCAATAAAGAGAAGGAAAAGAATAGGTAAAATAGTTTTTACATGAAACATAGGTACCCATCCCCTTGTGGGTAGATACCCAACCACATAGGGCTGACCCTAAGCAGGAAGCTGAGGCCCAAAAATTTGCACCACGTCTAAGCCATTTATGGTGGCAAACAACAGGAAAGGTGCAGAAGGAGCCAGGCAAGTCTGGAAGGAAAACAGCAAGATCAAAATACAAACCAAGATAAAGGCTGCCATTGTCAGTCTCCCCATGGACCTCTCACCCATGTCTCTGTCTCAAGTGTTTCCTTCCATGTCTCCCAGGTTCCCTGGTGCAAGCCCAAGGTCAAGAAGCAAGCACGGCTTCTTCACATGTCTCTGTGCCCCATGTGCCTCCTCCAGGGCTCCTTCTTCATCTCTTCCTCTTCCTTCTCCCTGTCTTTCTTTGCTACTCAGCACCACCCTTTCTTGGTGGGGCAGGGACAGGAACCACCCTTTCCCTGGAGACTATCCTGTTACAGTTATTGTTGGCTTGCAAGATGGAAGCATTTCGTTTGGGTGGAGAAGTACATGAAGAGGGAATTCACTAAAGTCATTGCAAGATTCAGTGGCAAATGTGTGTCGTCCTGGCATGTGGCCTGCAATTATCTGACTGGAAGTTTGAAGCTCATCCTGAACACCTAAGTATGAAAAGTGTGAAAAGCTATTCTTCACCCACATGCTCTTGAATGTAATTCTCTGAACCATAATATGTTTATTTTAAAATATGTTATTTATGATTGTACCTTTATGGTTTTTTATTTAAACATTTGAACTTAAGGCACAAATAATATTTATATGATCAGGCACCATAATGATACAGTGCTTCCAGAGTTTGAATATTTGGCATTAAGGACACAGCATTAGACGAAGGCATCACTAACAACCATCTAAACTAAACTGGCCATTCAAGTTGTTTTCATTTGGAGATTCTTGTGGCATAACATTGGGAAGCAAATAAAAGAGGAACTTGCATTTTATTTTTTAATTTTATATTAAGGAACTTTATTTCAATTCAAGTTACAGATATGTATTACAATTTTAAAACTGTCTAATTCAATTCTTAATAATCACAGATAACATAGATCTTGGGGAAAGGGACATAAGAGGCACCATGTAAGTTTCAAATCTTATTCTCATCCATATTTCTAAGAAAACGATCAACTTCTTAGCAATAAGTCTGATTTTTAAAAACATGCCAATTTTTTTTTCAATGTGAATTACAAGATTTCTTAGAATTCCATTATAATTTCACATAGGTTATCTGGAATAATTTTGTTAAAATCATACTCTAATATTTGAACATCTTAAGCTAATTTAGTCTGAATAATTAAGTAGCAATAATAATTAAAAACAATGCAAATACATGCTGAGTAATATATACTGTTTGAAGAATCGATGCCCACATATTTATGAAATAGTCGAATTTATGAAATAAACTTCATTTGTACCAATTGAATGGCATACATAGATTTATTTTATTTTTTTTTTGAGACTAGGTCTTGCTGTTTTGCCCAAGGAACTGTAGGCTCACATTGCCCCCGATACCACAGACTCAAGTGACCCCAGCCTCAGCTTCCCAGGTAGCTGGGATTACAGGTGCGCACCACCACGCCCAGCTATTTTTTTGGAACTAGGTCTCGCTATGTTGCCTTGGGTGGGTCTTGAACCCGAAGACTCAAGTGATTCCTAGTCTCAGCCATGCTCTAGGCTGCGCTTAATGGCATGGGCCACCATGCTTGGCTATAAATTATATTTCTTAGCGATTTAAATTGCTCTGAGAAATATGGTGTAGCTAATCTCAATACAAACCTGCAAGGCCATATACAATAATGTGTGTAGTGATGTTAAAGGAGTATTATTCGACACTTGTTAAAATGATGAGGAAAACTTTATGCAATACCAATGCAGTATTTTTTGCACTCTAAGGTCATTTATATAAGGTCACAAATGAATAATTTTGAACAACATCAATCTATCTCAATGTATCTCAAAGCTCTCACTTTGATATCAAACCTATTTGCTTTGAACAGAATGAAATATTAACAATATTGGAGTATATTATCTAACATCAAAATAGCAAAATAGCAAGTTAGCACAAGAATTCAAGTTACATATAATAGATAACTTCCTAAGCCTTTTAAAGGAAAAAAAATACTTAAAGATAAGATAAAAGAGAAAGACAGTATGGTGACTTTTCATATACATTCTAGCACATAATTTTGATAATACAAAGTTCAAATTATCATTCCCTGTATTTTCCAATATAAGTGAGTGTATGTAAAACCCTTTCTTCAATGTTGAGTCCATGCAACTCAAATCTATTGGCATGTACCCATAATATGCCCTAAAATTTAAGATCTGAATCTATAAGTTCTTTCCAGCTGTTTCAGTCAATAATTTTAACTTTTCAAGGATGCATTTGTAAGCAAATTCAAAGTGCCCCCCAAAAAGAAACACTTAAATTCAGTATCTCAGACATATATATATATATATATATCTTTATGATATGTATACATTTATATAGATGCAACACTTAGGGAAAATAGTTTCTTAATTAAGTATATTTTAGAGCTACTGAAAGCACTTGATATCTGCTCTCCAGTGTGTATACCTTAAGTAGTGCTTCACTTTGACTTCCCTGGCTTATATTTAATTCAAACTATTAGAGTCTTTGCTATGTTATAGATAACTTTGCTAAAATAAAATAAGAAAATATGATATTAAAGTCATTTCAAGTCATACAAGGTTATTTAGGTTAACCTAGGATAAATAAAAATTTTCATGTGTTGCATTTCTATTTAAAGACTTCAGTAAAATTATTCTTTGGAATACAACTCAAAATAATAGGAAATTATAAAAATGGATGCTGGGAACCATTAGTTTCTGGAAAATGCAGAAACATTTCAACACAGATGTTTTCAAAAATAAAATAAAATACAGATTGTTTCCTTACACATTTTAAATATTTGATCAAGTCTAGAATCAAAAATTGCCAAGGCAGTATTTTTTTTTTCATTGTTTTCTCGACTCTCCAGGGTGCTCCCCCCTGGCAGATATGTACTGCTCTAGGCAGTCACAGCTGATCTCTAGCCATGTCAGCCTGCTGACAGACCTAGCTGTTCTGTGCACCCAGAAACAAAGACAGGATGCTGACGGCCTTTATGTTAGTACGGAAATATGTACAATGAGTTCATGTTTGTGAAAATGAAAACTGGAGATTCAACTTCAACCAAAATGACTCAATCTACACGTATTTTGTTAAATCCAGATAACCTCTCAAACTGAATTGTTTCAAATGGGAAGTATGAGGAATGCCAGAATTAAATATGTGGTTTAAATATACAAGGCTTTTGTTTATCATATTGGGGGGAGGGAGGTGTGTTTTGTTTAACACAGGATCTCTGCTAAAGGAAATTCAATACATTTTCTAGAATACATTGTTGGTCTTCAAATTCCACCACTGATAATGTTTAAACAATCAAAGCGTGGGTGCAAGAAACTAGCTTGACAGTTATTTTCAGAAAATGCTAGTGATTCTTGCATTTCTCTTCTGAAACTTCATTTTTTTTCATGGAATTATCAGTTTGATCAAAAGCCTGCTTCAACATGCCTGAAAACTGACCCTAGACCTTGTTCAATGCCAACAGTGGCATTCCTAACAACCCTGACAACCTTGGGTAAACAGCTGTGAGAGGGAGGCTGCATTCTGGGTTGTTTTACAATACTTAGAATCATATACATTGTTTCTCGTGTGTGTTTATGGAGGAAGAAATTATTATACAAGTATATATCTTGGACCTTAACAAATGCTTTGAGTGGGTCTAACAACAAGAAGCTATACACTTTATATAGACTTGAATTGAGTAATTAAGGACCCAAAGAGTGATAGATATTCATAAAATTGTCCTTTCGACCTTCAGTTCTGGTCAGTCAGGTATAGCTGTGGCTCTGTTTATATTAAGACTCTGATGTTACAAGACAGATTTGGGACCCCCAAATCTCCTTATACTCTAAATGGGTTCTGCAGCCTCTGCCTCATCAAAACAACGCATACTCGAGTGTATAACATTATCAATGGAAAAGAACCTTAAAAGCACTCGTGTTATAGACGTGTGTTATAGAAGAAAGAGAGAATACTTCCCAAATCAAGCACCCACCTAATGGGTAAAGGCCCACCCAAACGGGGTTGATCCAAAACAAGGCAGCAGAGGACTAAGGGTTTGTCACACGTCTTAGGCCCCTTCTTGTGGGGACACATAGGAAAGGGGCAGAGGGGAACAGGCAAGTATGGAAGGAAAAGAACAAAATCAAAATACAAACCAAGTTAAAGGCTGCCACAGTCAGCCTCCCCAATGAGTCTCTCACCCATGTATGTTTCAAGGGCTCCTTTCTTGTCCCCCAATTCCCTGGTACAGGTC
Organism: Uropsilus gracilis; assembly: GCA_004024945.1. NCBI lineage: Eukaryota > Metazoa > Chordata > Mammalia > Eulipotyphla > Talpidae > Uropsilus > Uropsilus gracilis. The sequence goes on along the minus strand of PVHY01006447.1, from coordinate 58,782 downwards.
CAAGACTGAGAATCAAGTGCACCTTCTTCACAAGTCTCTCTGCTCCATGTCCCTCCTCCAGTTCTCCTCCTTGCTGCTTTCTTCCTTCTCCTTGTCTTCTCTACCTTCACCACCTCTTGCTCAGTTCCATCCTTCCTTAGGATGGGGCTGGGAACCTGGAAACTCCCCTTTCCCTGAGATTTATCCAGTTAGACCCGGACTTTTGAAAAGAATTTTAAGAGTTGAGATTTCTTTAATAACGTGTGAGAAAGGAGACAGTGGTGTGACCTCTGTGCAAAGGTACTATCACACTATGCACATCGACCTCTTCAACCACTGGCAGCCCTTCTGACTCTCAAATGTTCACTAACTTTAAAGGCCAATAACAATTATAAAGTTTTTATAGACTTCCAATCTTATCATCTTTCAATAGTTTCAGTGATTATTGTAAAGATCCAGAAAACTGGAAAATCTGGTGTTTTCTTTATTTCTACTTTCTTTAGAAAAGTTGGGAGAACCTCTGGACAGGATTTTCACTATGGAAAGCCAGAAGAAGGTCATCATTTCTCATTACTGAGTCATTTAAGAGAATCATCAATTCCCTGACATTTTCACAAGTTTTATTTGACTGTCGTATGCACTGCTCAGTCAAAATTTCCTAAGTAGTTGCTCAGAGATATTTGTATGCAGGCACACACACACACACACACACACACACACACACCCAGTCTGTGAACTTGGCTTCAGCAAGTCCCTCCGCTATAGATTTTGGACTGTGCCTGATGCCCTCCACCCTTTCCCCACCCAGTTTGAGAAACCCTAAAAAGGAGGCAGGACTGTCAATTGGGTTTCGGAAGCCTCTGCCCCCTTTTTTATTAGCTCCATCCTTCCGGTCCGGAAAGAATATATGGGAAAGAACATAGAGCATTTTCTAGGAAACAGTTACTCATGACAAAGAGACCAGAAATGTTGTCCAGCAGGTGATTTTAAGTAATGATTCCCAGCTGGGCAATCTGCCCCCTTGAGGCCCATTTGAACTTGGTCTATGAAAGGCCACATTAAGATCTGTGTTCTACTTCAAGCCTGCTCAGTCTTCCAACATTCAGCAAGGAATCCCTGCTCTCATGTTCATTCTTAGAAAATGCACCAACATGCTTCACTCATTCAGGAAGCATAGCTATACACTAGCAACATCTCCATCGTAAGGTTGTGAGATGTTGGCTAGAGACTGAATTTCCCTCGATTTGAGGGCAACTGGCTATCTACCCATCCATGACCTTTGGGGGGACCACAGTCCTCTCCGAGATTTCACAAGTTTCTGAGTTTATGTTTTAGATATTTTAAAACTTGGTTTGATGGAATGAATGTCTTCTACCCTTTTCCATGTGCTGGGTCCCCATTTTACACCTGAAAGCTAAGTCCGCCCTATTCCTTGACTTCCCCCAACAAAGACACCAGGCTTTTGTGCATCGTAGAGAATTCAGTGAAGGATAGGAGCAACCAACAAGCATTCACCAGAGTGTGCAAGCCACCTTGTAGTGCCCTAAAAAGGGACTGTAAGAGTCCTTCAGTGCTGAGTCAACCCCTCCCACATTCACCTCATCCCTTTTTAGCCCTCTTTCCCCCTCTTCTCAGCCCTTTGTCATGTTAGCTCCAACCTCAAATTCATCTCCAATCCAGTCTCAAATCACTTCCTTCTATAGGTTGGCGGCTTCACATTCTCTCTTGCTTTCTCCTTTCCCAGCATCTACCTCCTGGCACTCAGCCCTTGCACCTGGCAGCTAATCAAAGTTTTCCTCAGCATACCTCCATCCCTATGAGTTGTGTAGGCTGCTATTAAATGGCTGTATCAGTCTTCCACAAATCACTTCTCGGACCTGCATCTCTCTGATTACTCCTAACTTTTTCAAAACTACCAACTCTCTCCTTAACTCTGAATATTCCAAATCACCAAGGCTGGTCCTTAACCCCTTAGCTCCTTGCTCTTGTCCCTGCCCTTGATGGCCTCATTTCAGGGATGACTCTGCAACATCCACATCTCTACTTCTGCTAGCTCCTCTCTCCTCCACCATCTGGACCCTCCCACTTGTCCTGTTGTCTTAAGCTGAATGTGTCTGAGGTAAAGTGCATTTAGGTACCACTCATGTGACTGCAACAGCCTGCATTCTCTCCCCAAACCTCTCTGCCCTCCTTCCTGCTCTCTTCTCCATTGTCATACTAGGACCAAGGTGTAGCTTGTTACAACTCATGGACAGCTCAACAAGACACAAGGACTCCAATTGAAGTTCAAAGAGCAGGTTTATTGCCAAGAAGCTGATACACCAGGGTCCCCACACCAAGACAACAAGAGTGACCTCGAGCAGTCTTTGTTGCAACCTTTTATAAGGAAAAACCACCACCCACTGGGAAGCAAGCAAGCAGGTATAGGACATCTTCCCATAACTACAGTTTCCAAAAATGCTGACGTCCATCATCTATCAGGAGGACAATGCTGGCATTCATCATCCATCAGGAGGATAAGACAGTTGTCAGGAACAACCAGGAATAAGAGGAGGCAGAAACAGGATGTGGGGTCAGCCAGCCATGGCCGGTATTTTCCACCGAGGGCAAAGAAAGAAAACTGGTTTCAAAAATGGAGATTTTAGACAAAAGGGAGTTACTTTGGTTAGTTTTTCCAAACATTGCTCTGATCTTGTCAGCCCTCTGCTCAAAGGCCCTTTCTGAACAATTTCCTTGCTCTAGTCTGTCCAGCACTGGACATTACTAGTCTTGTAGCCCTTAACCTAGTGTTCAAGACCCACCTTAATCCAGGCCAGGACTTTTTACAGCACAAGCCCTATGATCCAAAGTCAGTTCAAGTCCTCATTATCTATTTGCCATGTGAGACGAGCTGGGTGCAGTTAGGGAAGATTGACGACTCCCTTTCCTCTAAAATTCAAAAGCTGACCAATAACCACACACAAGACAAAGGGCTAAAAGTGAAACTCATGTTGCCTCATGGCATCTGATTCCAGAAGGCCACAGGAAGCCGTGCTTAGAACAGCACTCACAACCCATCTCTGCTGCCCCCGTACATGTCTATGGGAGCATGTCCCCAGCCTCCCAGGCTCAAAGTATCCTCATGTTTAAACAAAATGGGGAGAGCCATCTTAAGGGGTGCTGTGACATTAACAACGTGATATGTGTGAGGTACACAACCCAATGCTTGCACCCAGTACATGTGCTGGTGTCCTGATGGCTAAAGGCTGAGCAGTGGAGGATATAAAAAGTAACCAACACTATATAGCACATGTTCTTAAAGCCAAGATTTTTTTAAGCTCTGGACTGTGCTTGGCATTGTCTTACAGTCAGTAAGACTGCATTTCTGCCTTCAAGGAGTTGGAGCATCCCAGGAGAGTCAGAGGTAAACAGCTGCCATCTGGGCAGGAGATAAGGAGGTGTTGTCAGTTCTGTATACTGGAAACACAGGTGCTTTCTCTACCAAGCAGAAGATTCTGAACACACTCCACGTGTCACATACTGTTCAAGGGACTGAGGGTTCAGAGATGAATAATAATGTTATCCCTGTGGTTAAACAAGGACCTTAGGAATAGACAAGCACTTATTCAAACAACCACAATGCGTTACAAGAGCGCCCCTAAAAGTTGATTCATGCTGCATGTGAGGTCAGAAAGGATGAGGTCATTGTCACCCAGTGGTAGAGAGGTTTCAGGAAGTGAACCTGAACTGAGTCTGGATACAGGTGACCTTCAGGCAAGAATGAGAGGACTCTGGAGGAAGCACTTTCTGGTGGGCACAGGTGCCCAAAGGATCCCATGACATCAGCGGAGGGCCTGAGGGCAGGGGAGGACTAGAAACCTGTGGAATGGATAGAAAGGGGAGAGGAAAGACATGACAGATGAGCCACCAGCTGAGGTACCTATATCTCTCACACCAGGGAGGACTTTAGTTTGCCAGTGGCAAACCAGAAGGAATATAAACCTATCCTCCCATACATTCAAAGTCCAAATAACTGCGCTCAGACTGAGACCTTCCTCTCTGCTTTCAAATCTTTATAAAAGAAAAAAGTGACCAAATGGTTTGCAGAAAACGGAAGTTCTGCAGAGCAGAGCCAAGAATAGGCAAACTGACAATGTCCCAGACACACCCAGACCCTCTACACTGAGGTTCATAAAGACTAACCTATTGCTTTCATGTCTTTGGCTTTCACTAGTCCCTAGACCCAGGGAAACCACCCAGCACACTCCTCCTTTGTCCCTGCCTCTTCCTTCTCACCTCATTTCTTCCTTTGCTTTCCTGTGCTAGTTTTTAAATAGTTCCTCTGGTGCAGGGAATTTGCTCTGTTTAGAGTCTGGCAAGTCATCTAGGAAGTCACTCAAACTGGACTCTAAATGTCATTCTCAGGGCAAAGTTTCCTCTCCTCGTGCCCCTGCCCCTTGCTGTGCTGGAGTGCCCTTCACCTCATTGCATGAGAGGATGTATGTGGCTTATATCTGCCCACCCACTGAATCAGAGGCTGTCTCCTGGGTAAGCCCCATGGCCTGCTTGAGTTACATGGGGTGGGTGTGTCAGAGGATGAAGAGGAGGGGAAGGGAGTAAAAGGGAGGGGGGAGGACATCGCCAGGCTCAGCCAAGTGTCCCAGGCTGACCTCTTGCTCTTTTCTGTCCCTAAAGGAAAGGTGGAGCTTTCCTGCCTGCAGAACTTAATTTCCTTTTCCCATTCTTTAAAAGACTGCATTCCTGTCTCCTTCTGGGGCCCAAGGGGCATGGTATGCAGTAGAGCAGCAAGCTCCTGAATCCCTTTGTTCTGGAAAGCCAGGGCTTTGCTGTACCTATAGGTTGAAAAAGGAGAGGTCATTCCCTCTCCTCCTCCCCCTCTTTGGTGATTGTATTAGTATTTGCTGCTCTTTCCATTTCCTCCAAGCTAAGGCTTGGGATGTGACAGGACCCCAGGGATCCTGCGGTGGTGAGTATCTCTTCCAACCCAGGGATCTCCTCACTCTTCTAACCACTTTTAGACAGAAAGGAAGAACCACCACTCTAACTGGGAGGCTGTCCCCACAGTCACTGTCAAGAGGGCCAGGCGATGCAACCTGACAGTGAAGGGGAGCTCATGTCCCAAGCAATGGACTTGGACCATAGAGACAAAGGAGACCCAAGGGAACTGGCAGATCAATTCTACTCCCTCTTCCCCATTATGGCTTATTCCTGGGTTTAGTGGTTTAATATGTCCGACCCAAACTGTGCCATGTTGCCAAGTAATCTGCTGTGTTCTGTCTTGAAACTGTGACCAACTCATCAACAAGTGTTCACTTACCTCCTTCCCTGCCTTGATTTCTTTTTTTTTTTTTTTCTAATTTTTGCAACCTTACTGTTATATTTCCTAAAGCAACCTTACAGATGAAACCCTTAGGGCAGTTCACCTTCCACTCCAACCCAGTCCCACAGGGGGAGCTGGACAAGATGGCCTCTACAACTGTTTGGAGGCAGCAGACACTGCTCTGAGTCTATTCATATGAATAAAATAAAGCAGAGAAAACTCATCTCTCTAAATATTATTTATAGACCAAAATTTGTATTTGAGAATAAAGTTGGAAATGAAAAAGGGGGAAATGAATGATGGAAAGCCAAACCCAGAGAATTCTTTTGACTTTTTTCAACATGTTAACACGTTGTTGTAAACACGTGAACACATAATTCCTACTAGTACCCAAAGACTCTGGGTATGGGGTTTCAATGAAGGTGAAGAATAAGATGAAAAAATTGAAGAGTAGTATTAATTACAAGAAAAATTTGGGAAAATCCAAGCAAATTGTTTCTTTAGACTACTGGGAAAAATCTGCTTACTACCACGGGAAAATTGTTTTCTGAAAACACCACTCTGATGAACAGAAGAAAATGAGACCTCTCTCCATCAAGTGACGGGGGTTGGTTGCAAAAGGAATAGTGACCATGGACGTTACTCCCCATCCCCAACCCCACCCCACCCCATAAGACTGTGCCTGTAAAACAGATATCACTAGATAGCTTTGACACAGATGGCATTGCCCATTCCCACCTGCCATCTTGGTACAGGGAACAGAAAGAGCAGAGATCCCAGAATTCCTCCTGATGAACGATTCCATTGAACCAGGTCAGAAAAACAACCTGCAGGAAGTTACATTTGATCTTGCCAGGAGGACCAGTATCTATCACTGCCTCTTTGAAATAGTGGATGGTCACACTCATTCTTAGCATGAGGTGTGATATCCCATATTACAAAGTTGACACCCAAATCTCACTAACAATCTTCGATGGCACTCATTCTGAGATTTCAAGGAATCTCTTGACCTTGATGTCAATATGTATTTAAAGGTAGTTTGGCTATGTCTGTAATGATTTCCATGGAGTTTCTTGTAAGCTTTAACTCAATCTGCTTTCTAAGGATCTACTAATAGTGGCCCATTGGTCTCAGAATAACATTGGTACCCGTTCACTTGGGTTATCTTGGGTTTATAATTACTTCTCCATGACACCCATGAGAGACCTCATAAGAAGTCTCTTCCTTGTTTCTGCCTTAGAAGAGAACAGGATCAGTCTTGTAGATCGCGAGAAACATTCAAATATCACAGCACTATTAATAAGGTAGTTGCAAGGAAGAAGAGGTTCAGCTAAGCTTCTAAAAATTAGAAAGTGGTTTTTAAAGCAGTCCATTTTTACTAAAATCTAGGTAAACATTAAAAATAATGTTCCAAACATACATACTAATATATAAACTTATTAGTTTATATATTAGTTTATATATAGTGTATTAGCTGAAAAATTTAACTTGAAACACAGTGAACTTACTTTTGCAAGAAACAAAAATATATATCTATATACAAAAAAACCAAATGTAGATAATACTATTTGGTGGTAGGATAATGAATGAATTCATTATATGTGTCAGAGTTTTAAAATATTTTCCTCTAAAAAATAAATTCTTTTTATTTAAAAGAAAAATGTATCCTGGGCTTAGTACTCACAAATGCACTTTTTGCCAGCAATGTGCTGTAACTTTAGAAAGCAAGTGAGGGAAAATAGCTGGAAAAAAATAAGTATAATAACTTTTTGTAGACTTTTGAAGGTTGGAATTATTAGGAGGATATTATTTATAATTGTTCAATGATATGTATGCACATATTTGTTGAAGTATAAAACTTTATATAACAAGAGCAAGATGATAACATAGCATTGCTGTTCTAAGTATTCCTTTGTGAGACAGTTCACAAAGTATGCTTATGAATTTAATTTCCTAATTATTATTAATAAATGTAATGTTCTGTTAACTATAACAATGTGAGGAATCTAACTCAGGATGCAATCTAGCAGATTTTACTCTATAGGAGCTACTCCAATAATCACAAGTTTGACTTTAGTTTATATAGGTAGGAACAATGAGTCATTAACATTAACAATGTAATCATTCCTAAGGATTGAAGAGGGTGGGTGTTTGTTTCTCAGTCATTTTTACCTAAAGATACACTTATACTACATACTGATACCGTATACAATCAGTGCAAGACAATGACATGATTTAATATCTTATTGTCTAAAGAATGCTTTGTAGGCATGCAAAGGCTGTTAATCATTGTTTATATCTTTATCTGGTTCCCTTGTATTAGTGGGTCAAAAGGCTGGTTTTACCCACTAGCAGCATACTTTGCATAGCTGTTTCAGAAACTACAAATCTAATCAGATAGCTTTGCTCTTTGTACTGTTGCACCAGGGAGTGGTGATTTCCAAAACATTTTTATAGTATGTTTATATAAAAAATCTTATTTAAAAAAAATCTTATAAAAATCTATTATACCTTGAATATTTCTTTTAAAAAATCTATTATACCTTGAATATTTCTTTTGGCAACTTTGTAGTTCTTAAATTTTGAAGGATAAACCATTGCATTTACACAGGTTGGGGAAAATAGGGGGTAGTCCATTTAGTCAACATACAGTAACTTTTGTCATTTTCAGAAAATTGGGTGGGTCATGATCAATCAAAATTAAAGGAAGATACATACTCTTCCATTAGTGAATTTGTAGAGGATCACTGAACCAAGGTCTGCAGCAGGCTGTTAGGGGCACTATTATATGTGTAGGACTTACAAAAGCATAAAATCCAGCCTGGGGAACATGTTTTTTTCAAAAGCACAAAATCCAGGCTGGGATGTTCAGGAAAAGCTTTCCCTGAGTAAGTGATGTCTGAACTATTTGTTCAAACAGCTTGCCAAAGAAAAGGAGAAGGTTATTTTAACTAGGGACTAGGAGATGTAGGAGGGAACAGATCCAGGGCTTAGAAAAAGTTAATCTGCTACCAGTGTTATGGAGAATTATCTGTGATGATGGGAAAGTTTCACATCCCTGGAGTTCAAAATGGTAGCCATTTGCTCTGCCACTAACCTGAGCAAGTAATAAATTGCAGTTTTAATTTTTTTAATTTAAATTTGAAGTCAGGTGACTAGTGACATCTGTGTCATGAGCATATTCACTTTCAAAATTTCCTTCTGCACTATTTATGTATTTATTAGAATACATGTATGTGTATTTGAGACAAGATCACTTAAAAGATTTACTGTGGCTATTGTATTGAATAGTCACAGTTCTAGATGTGGTCTGCTGCTACATTATGCATACTTTTTTACTAGACAGTTTCATTTTCATTCTAAAGATGCAATGGATCAACTGTAAATTTTCAACATGGAAAAAACATATAACAGTAGACTTGGAAGAAAAATTGTGTGCAAATCTGGAAGCAGAGAGATTTGATGCATTTTTAACATGCATTCCTATCCCATGACCTTTGAGACAGTAACCAAAAAACTGAAAAAAAATATAAAGCAAAAACTGAAAAAAAAAAATAAAAAATAAACTGAAATAATAAAAAAAAACTGAAAAAAAATAAAGCAAAAATTTACAGAAAATTCATCTTTGAAATGATCTGACAGTGGAAACTACCAAACAATTAGCTTACCTACAAAGTAGTAAAGAAAAGATAGCCATCACTGCAGGAAATTGAGTAGATGGCATTAATGGACCATTGTTTGGGGCCCACACACAGATGGCCAATTAAACGTGTAAAACTCTGTTCAACCTCACTAGTCTTCAAAGAGACTTCAATGAATTTAAATTCCCACTTTTCAACAACCAAATTAGAAAAATTTGTATTCTTAGGACTGTATATGCTAAGAATGTGGGTAAAGAGAGCTGTCTTTTACATCCGTAGGAGCTTTAACTGGTACATCTTTTCTGAAGGCCAATCAGCAGAGTTTAGCAAAAGACTTGATTATGGGTAAGCCCTGTCAGCCAGCTAATCCATTTTTAGGAATTTGCCATTAGAAAATAATTAAGAATTCTTGCAAAAATCTATGCACAAGGTTGTCTATACCTGTGTTACATACAACACTGAAAAGAACTACAATCTAATTGTGGTTCCGAATGGATTTATTTAAAAAATGATACATCTATAAAACTGAACACTGCACAATCATTAAATGTCATGTTGTATATGAATACTTAAGTACATGGGAAAATGTATAAAATAGATTTTTCCTGGGAAAACAAATCAGATTCCTATTAGAATGTAAGATTTCAGTTCTTTATTTAAAAAAATGATTAGGGCTTGGGGATTCCAGTCCTTTAATTCTACCCAAAGAACACAAAAACACTAATTCAGAAGGAAATCTGAACTGCTTGCTTATTGCAGGACTATTTACCATAGCTAACATATGGAAACAAGTTGTATGCCCCAAAGAGATGAATGGATCAAGAAGACATGGTATATATACATAATACATTGCTACTCAGTAATCAAAAAAGTTAAACTCATGCTATTTGTAGCAACATGGATGGAGGTAGAAGGAACTATGCTAAGTGACATCAGTCAGAAGGAAAAAGACAAGTATCTGATGGTTTTGTTAATACGCAGAACATAGAGAAACTGAACAAAGGGTTAGGAAAAGGCAAAACTTGCAAGCATACAACAGGAAAGGGAGAGGAGAGGGTGGAAACAGTGGAGGGACGAGCACAAGAGACTGGTGATGGATTACAGGTGCTGTGGTGGTGGGAGAACTATGGGGTCCACACCTAAGGGGAGAAATCAAACACTGTCCAAAAAATAATAGTAATATAAGAAAATTAATTTAAAAATAAAGAAAAAATGATTATAAGAACCACTTGAAAAATATTCAAGTTAAGTTGTTAATGCTCTTTATCAGTTAGTAGGATGATGATAGTTGAGCTTTATGTTACTTATGATTTTCTATGTAATTTTCTACAATTGATATAATTTCTATTTTTGCATATTATATGAGACTTGCTTTATGCCCTAGTTATATGATGTATTCTTGAAAATGTTCTATATGTGCTGGAGAAGAAAGTGTATCCGCTGCTTCTGGGATGTAAAGCTCACCATGTCCAGTAGATCCAGCTAATCTAATAAATGATTTAAGACCTTTATTTCACTGTCAAATTTCTGGCTAGATGATCTATCCTTTTGTTTTGGTGGTGTATTGGAGTCACCAACAATTGCACTTTTGTTGACATATTGTTTTAGGTCTGGTTAATAATTGTTGCTTTATATAACTAGGTGCTTCTATATTTGGAGCATAAGTATTAATAAAAGTAATATCTTCTTGGTGAGTTGTCCCTTTGATCATTATTTAAAGTATCCATCTTTTGTCCTTGATTATCTTTTATAGTTGAAACTCTAGCTTATTGGATATAAGAATAGTAGCTTCTGATTTACTCTCTGAGTTATTGGCATGTATGACCTTATTACAGCCTGTTATTTTTAGTTCATTTTTGTCTTTCAGTCTTAAATGGGCCTCTTGTAAACAAAGATATTGTTAGCCTATGTCTTTTTATTGGTGAATTCAGACCACCCACATAGGATAATGGTTGATATGAACTATTTATTTTCAGTCATTTTGGTTTTGACTGTTTTATTTCTTTTCTCCTTTGTTTCTCTCTACTGTTTCGGGATGGTTTTCCTTAGTGTTTGTCAATTTCTGTGCTTCTTTTTATGTGGGAATTTGAACTTTTGGTTAGTGGTTACCATAGGGGTTTTACTTGAACTCCTATGTTTAGGTCTCTTTATGAGCTCATGTCTGCTCTCTGACATTTAACTATTCTGGTTCCACCCATTTCTTCCTCCTCCTTAGTATTTGGTGGTGTTAGCCCATAATTTTCTTATTCTTGATACTGGTATTTTATTGTTCTTCTTCATTTGCTAAGGAGTTTATGCCTCACATTTTCTTTTCTTGTAAATCTCCGTTCAATATTGTCTGAAGAGAGAGTCTATTGGTGGTAAACTATCAGTCTCTGTGTGAGAAAAGCTTTATTACCCCTTCACACTTAGTTGATAACATTACAGGACAGAGAATTCTTAGCTCACAGTTCCTGTCTTACATATTTTTAATATTTTCTTCCACTCTTCTAGCCCTGGAGACTGTCTGGACTAAAATCTGAGGAAATTCTAATTTGAGAGTCCTTATAAATTATTTTCCCTCTATATTTCCAACAAAATTTTTCTTTTTCCTTTATTTATGATAGTCTGTTAAAGATGTGTCTGGGTGTAGATATTTTTTCATCTAAGAATTTAGGTGTTCTGTTTACTGAACCTCCATATTTAATTCATTTTGTAGGTTGGGGAAATTCTTGCTTATTGTTTTCAGTAGGGTTCCTATTCCTCTATCTTTTATCTTTTTCTTAGCTTTCTGGGAGTTCAATCATTCATAGATATCCTCTCCTAATCAAGACTGATGAATTTCTGGTAATTTCCTCATTATTCCTTTGTCTTGATATTCTCTTCTTCTAAATGTGTAATTTGTTCATTTGAGTCTTACACAACTGAAATTCTTCTACCATTTTGAATCTATTTAAAGCATTAAGCTTGTTTGCATTTCTTTTTTTGAAGTCTCTTTTTGAGGATAGGATAAATGAGTTTTTCAAGGGATCTGCCCCTATGCCATTGGCCTCTACAACCAACTGTGATATTATACCCTCCCTATGATTGTACATGTCTGGGCCCAGTGCATGGATGAGTGGGTTCACCTGGGCCTAGGAGGAGGTGATGAAAGGGTGACTTCATTCCTGGATAAGAGAATACACAGAGAGCAACACAAGCAAAGAGCATAAAAGGGAGCACCAGAGGGAGAGCTCAGAGAAAGAGTATGAAGATTCCTAGGGAATGGGGTAAATCATGTGCCTCACATCTTCCCTATTTCTGGCCCTACCCTTCCTGGTGTTTCAGTGTTAGAACCAATTGCACAATTGCAGGGTTCCCTTTTTTTCAGCTGCTAGAACCAATAAAGAACCTTATAAGAGCCTGATGCCTGCACTACCATTGATGTTAAGAAAAGGTTGCATGCCCCAACAATTGGTGACAAGGACAGTTACACTACAATGGTCTTGTTATATTTTTAATGTCTGTAATGAAGAACTCTGTGTTCCTGGCTTTTCATTCTGAGATTTTGTGTCACCTTTCTGCCTTTGACTGCTCTTCCAATATCTCATTTAACATTTTTAACATCGGTGTTTGAAGTCCCTATATAGCTTATGTTTCTGTCTCCTTTATATTTGTCCCAAAACTTCAGTCCTCAGTTTGCTTTTCTGTCTTATGTTGAGATGTTCCTTGCTTCCTAGACATATATTGCCTCATGTATTGCTTTTTATGTGTGTGTATGTGGTTGGGTGCTGGAGTTTGTCCTCTTCTTAGTTTACCTTGGTGTGAGGTAGAGGTAGGAGGGGCAGTCAGGGCTTTTTAAAACGTGATCAGTTTGAAGAGTGACATTACTTCTATCTCTCGATGTGATGGAGGAAGAGTCACCTCTAGCTCTTCTTTTCTTCCCCACTGAGTGGCATTCTGTGCTTATGTTGTCTTCACTTTCCTCCCACCTCACCGTTGCTCCTTTCTTCTGAGGGGTGTGGCCTATGAAGACTGGGTCTTCCAGTTGAAAGCCCAAGTTAGGACCACCAGACTCACTTCAGAAATATTTTGCACTTGGCTCAGAGGGCAAGTTGTATGTATGGTGGGCACAGCTGTGCCTCCTTAACACATGGTGCCCCCCATGGCTGCAGCTGCTCCATCTTAATTTCTGTTGAGCTTCTGCCAGGTGGGAGCACACACAACCTCAGCCTGCCTTTGTGGAGGAGTTGTGAGTTCTTGTTAAAGTCTCTTTCTGCTGTTAGATTTTTTTATGGAGTCAGACCAGGCTCAGCCTGACTTTTCTTGGATCTGTTCAGGGTTGGGAGAGGGAATGTTAAGTGGGTACACTGCCACAATTGCAGGGTTCCCTTTTTTCTTGGGCAGAGGCTGCCAAGCTTCCATTGGCCCAGGTTGGTCCTGAGCCCACACTTGTATCAGGAAAATTCCTCCAAGGAATTTTGCAATGTCCTGCATTTCCTTTGGTGTAGCTTGGGAAGTTGATCCCCAGCCATGAGGAGAACCCCTCACCTTCTTTCCCTCAGCAGCCACCAACATTAGTTCTTGAACTCCCTAGGAAGTCCTGGGTCTATATAGTTGGTTTGAAGCATCTAGATTTTCCTAGATGTGCACATTAGTCTTTTTAGTGATAGTTATTTTCAAAGAGGAGGTAATTCCAGCTTCTTCTTCCCACTTTTGTGGAGATCCTGAGTTTTCATTTTAAATCTATGGATTTGAAACAGAAAGGCATTTTTTAAAGTTGTCGTTAATGATGTTAGTAGTGTTCAATGGTAGCAGAAGAAGTCATCGAAAGTATATGATGTGATGCCGCTGTTGTTAACAAAATTGTGTAGTGGTAGCTATTAGCTCCCTGGCTAATAAAAGTACTTTGCAGTACTTTTCAGAACCTCTTTCCTACTTCTGGGAGCAGTAGAAATGCTCTAGTTCATTAAGACAAAATGTTTTCAAACAGAGATAATTATGTACACAAAAGTGACCTTGTTGTCAGCTATGTTGATGCTTTATATAAATTAGAGATTTTTCCCTCTGTTCTTCCTAATATTAGGTTCTTCCTAATATTCTGAACCAGATGTATCCACAAAAAGAAGAGAGTGACAAGGAAAGGTTTAGCCAGAAATGAAACAACCAGAAACTTTAGTTTAGTAGAAATTCTTCTGCTGTTCACTTTAGAAGAAAATGGGAAATCTAAAACAAGTGGCTCTAAATTGAGAATTGTTTATTAGTCTTTTTATAACTTTCAGGATATTTCTAAAGGCTTTCCCAATTCAGGATATTCTCCAGACATTCTACATTAATATTTGTCATGTAATGAAAATAATTTCTAATGGTGAATATGAAATATCAGAAGGTTTTTTATTTTATCAAGGAAAACAGATTAAACTATGTCCTATATACTCTACTTGCTATGCGAGAAGGGGAAGAAAGGAGAGGAATGGGAGAGGGGAAGGAGAGAAGAAGGAGGGAAGTGGTCTGTTCACAGACCACTGGGACTGGAGCCCCCATCTTCCCATCTTTGTGTGTCTTTATGGTGGTGCCATCTGAAGGTGACCTCCCTTTTCTGAGAGTTCTGGCCTGTGGTTTCAGAATGTGGACCCCCATTAAGTTTGCTCCTTAAGATTTGACTTGCTTGCAGAACTAATTTCCTGCTTTGGGGGTGACTATGCCCAGGTGCTGTATGTACCTTAATGAGATGATCTCAACTTAGCCTTGACATTCATACCAACTACTGCAGAAATCTTAGTTGGACAGCAAGGCCATGGCTTAATGGAGGACTTACTTAAGAGTCTTGCTCATAAGATAAAATTGTATGCCTCCCCAAATTTAAGTCCTTCTTCATGTCTCTGACACTGAGGACCCCATTTCTTCACTTTTACAGATTATAGTCCAGATGGACTTTAAGATTCTGTCCTTTGACTTTCCCAACATAGCTCTTTTTTAGACCTCTAGAATTTCGCCTTTTTCTGAGGTAATTTACCCTCACCTTTTCAAAATGGGAAATACTTACCTTTGCAAAGAAAACACAGTCTGGGAAACCTATTCATAAATCAAACCTCTGTTTAGCACAAATCAGAACTAGAGAGACACAGCAGTGGAATGATGACAGGCTCCAGAATGAGTGAAAACTGCTTTCCATCCCACACTTTTGAACTGTGTGGAACTTGTGTGAGGCTCTATAGCCTCATCTATGAAATAGAAGTAATCATGCTTTATAGAGTGGTCAAAAGGCTCACATGACAAGTATATTGGCACTAGCAGGCAACTGATGATAATGGACTTCCAACAACTTCTCTTTTCCCATTCTCTTCTTTCCAAACTTATTAATGGCTATAAACAGACACTTAGGGAATTGAAAGATACAGTGTATAATATTTACATTAGTTTCATAATGATACTGGGTGCCATCCCTTACCCCTGCCATTAATAGTTGATACATCCATTTAATAAATGGATGCTACAGACTTGCAAATTTCAGAGAGGACTGATATTGGTCTTACCATTA
Organism: Uropsilus gracilis; assembly: GCA_004024945.1. Classification (NCBI taxonomy): domain Eukaryota; kingdom Metazoa; phylum Chordata; class Mammalia; order Eulipotyphla; family Talpidae; genus Uropsilus; species Uropsilus gracilis. Next base: position 43,343 of record PVHY01006447.1, on the reverse strand, counting down.
ACCTAGGTGATTGACAGGACTTCCTCCTGAGCCCTGTCTTGGGTGGAACACTTGGCAAAAAAGGTATAAAAATAGACTTGAGGACAAAGGAGGGGATTCAGCCATTTTGGGAGGAAAGATGGAGGCCAGGCCATGAGAGCCAAGGGGCCTGAGGTCCGGGGCCTTTGGTCCAGGCTGGTAAACCCATGGCTTTTAGTAAAGCATAAAAAGCGTAAACTGAATGTGCCTGCTGAAAGCTAAAGAGGTTGGAGGCCCAAATAAATGAACCCTGCTGGTTCCTGTATTTTGAAGTTTATTTCGACTGCCTGAAGTGAGGAGGACACTATATCAAGGTGAAGAAAGCATCACATCTTCGACTGCCTGTTTGGAGGAACTGGAGCTCACCAAAGAGAGATGTCTACTCTTTAAGCACATGTTGCTGAACTCTGGAGGACTGGACAAATGGTGAGGTTAATAGGACTAAAGAACTGAGGAGTTTGGGACAATGTTGGGGAAGGTTTTGGACTATGTTGTGGTAATTGGGTTTTTCTGATATGTTTCTTTCTGCAGTAAATAATTGCACTCTAAGGTTTTTGTTCTGGCTTTAAAATATAATAGGCCTGGGGATGGAAAGAAGAACCTGCAATATTGGATGTTTTTAGGCTGCAAGAGCTGCAGCGGATAAATTGAGGCACGCTAGTAAGTTGTAAAATTGTAGTTTCTGAGTTTTTTCTTCCTGCAGTCTCCAGGGCAGGGGGCTGAAAAGCCCAGGCTTGAATCTGCATAACAAAGGTAACTGGTCTGTGAAAGGCATTCACCCGCAGGAGGTTTAGGATTTGAATCTGCCTGGGAGAAGCAAGCAGGTGATAGGAGTTTTAAAGTGGAAAGCCCCTTCTGTGCCCCATAAGAGTAAGACCCAGAACTTCTTTGTATCTCCAAGACCTAATGCTTAGCACATAGCTGATGCTCAGTAAATATTTGTGGAATGACTAAATGAATGTAAATTATTAATAAAATCACTCCTATCTTTTTTTTTCAACACTGGGTTTCAATACACTGTGCTTTCCGCCTGGGGAAGCCACTAACATTTGCACTTGGATGAATTACTTAGCCTAAGGGCACTTCACCTCAATTAAGTTCTCTTCAGCAAGCTTGTGGCCTGATGGCACCTCTCTTCTGCACAGCGTCCTCTGCACCAAAAGGAAGGTAGTTGTGGTTAGTTCATTTAATCCTATCTAACCCCAGAAGAGCATCTCAGTCAGCAAAATGAGGGTAGGGAAGCATGGGTGCCCTCTTCTTCTCTCCCCCAGATACCTTTTTGAAAATGAGGAGAGCTCTGATTGTACTTCAAGGCCAATTTATCCATCAAGCACAGAGAGCCTAAGACCCACAAAAATGTTTTCATTTTAATTTCTTTTCACATCAGAAGAAAAATGAATACAGTTACATAATAATGCACTCCGGACTACATTAATCTCTCTATCAGCACAGTTACAAGATAAAGCTTTTATTTATTTATTATTATGGAAGAAGGTACCCAGGAAGGGTTCCCAAAAGGAACAAGGACCATGAAAATCAGTGTGGCCCTTGGATGACCTGAACAGAAACTAACTTTGCGGAAGTGTGCTGTATGGGGGTGGGGGGGTGGGACGTGGGAGGGGGGATCACTATCACTCCCTCAGCCAAGTCCTAGAGAAAACCAAGATCAGAAGGAAGGCAACCCTCCTTTAGAGATAAAGGGCTTCCTAACGTCCCCGGTCACATAGGGTCAACTCAGGTAGACATAACCTCTTCTCACTCCTGGACCAGAAATAAGGGGAAGGTAACTTGTTCTCACTCTTTTCCAAAATAAGACAAACCAGGTATCATTTTACACTCCCAGCTCTCAAGAAAGCTCATCCATGACTTCACCGCTTTTTCCCTCACCAAGCGAGCTGAAGCATAACCTCCCCTCCTATCTGGAAAGCTCCCCCATGACGTCACCCCTCAGCCAGTGCTGTTCTCCCCCTGCCCCACTGGCGGGTGACACATTTCCGCCCCTCTGCTTCACGAAGTGGCTCCGCCCAAAAAGTGTGGGTGTCTGCTGGACACCGCCCTCGCTGAGCCTCAGAGGCAGTAAGCGGGCAAGTGAGGGGTGATCCCGGCTGTGTGAGTCAGTGGCTGCCTCAGGCCAGAATTTACGCAAAGTTCCAATGAATAGGGAGTTTTTAGGAGTCTGAGGGACACGTTGAGCCAATTCAGGATGAGAAAAGACAAAGCTAAAGTGGAAATGCAGGGCTGCAAAATTCCTAGAAAAGAATTTATAACCTTGGCTGGAGGGGGAGGTTGCCTGAGTCGCCAGCGCTACTGGGCAAGAACAGCCTCCCTTCCATACACTTCCTGGGTCCACAGGCTCTTCTCATCAGCTGCTGCCGCCTCCATCTACATGCAAGAGTATGGCTGGCTGAGGACTGCAGACCAGACAGCTGGGCGACAGTCGGGGCCCCAGCATCCAGGAGGCAACGTTATTTGAAATTGAAGCCTCGATTTAATCAGTGAGAAAAATCTCAATCAGGGAAGAAGCCTTGTCAATAGAGAGGCTGGTGGGATGTGGGTTGCAGGAGAAGCTGTGATGTGGGAGACAGGGTTTATCTGGGAACTTTCTGTACTTTCCACTCAATTTTGCTGTGAACCTGAAACTGCTCTAGGAAATGAAGAGATTTGGTTAAGTTTTTGTTTTTTTTTTTTTTTAAGTGTTTCATGCCACAGAAACCTGCTGTGCGTCTTGCAGAGGTTTGTTCTAGCTCACGAGTGAGACAAGAGAATAAGGAAAGCAGAACTTTCCCTCTTCCCTTTGGCCCTCCGTGTGTCCCTGGAAGTTACAGTTCCTTGGCTGTGTACAGTTACTTTGTGTTCTACAGTTAGTAAGAGTCATAGCAAATACTTCTGGAAGAAATGGACTGTGCACATGAACACAGGCAATAAATTTATTCTTGAGGAAACATTTTTATGGTTTAAGCTTAGATTTCTTCCTCTGTGCATGAAGATGCTGTATCTGTCACCCAGAGAAGTTGTGGGGATTAGCTTTCAGTGAAAATGCCACCATCCACTGCATTTAAAATAGCAACACCCTTCCTTCCTCAACCTCCACCATCACTTCGGACATGCTTCCTCATTTTATCTTGCCACACATATTTATCATGATTCCTTTTATCTCCTTGGGCATGTATATTATATGAAGCCAGGGGTTCTTAATATGGTTGATTCTATATCCTGACCACCTACATCTTTTTCCAGGCTATAATAAATCCCCAATAAATATTTATTGATCAATGACTTATGAAAAGTGCTCTATACAATGTGTTGTACCTAACAAGGATTAAGGTTATAAATAATAATGTTCATTATTATTTATAGTATTCTATTCTCCTGAGGTTCTAAGTGAAAGAATGATGATGTTCTACAGAGGAATAGTACAGTAAAGGGAGTTAGTGAGGACCAAGGAATATAAAATCAGATTTTATACCTTTAAAACAATGTACCTGTGCACTTTGGGTAATCACATCTTTTTGATTCTAAGAGCAGATCTTGGTGCTGGAATTTCCATTACAATTTGAATCAGAAGTGTTACATACAGTATTTACTTGGATGCTTTTAAAAATTATTTCTTAAATTTATTCACAAGCCAACTATGTTATCTAGAACAGAGGACAAATCTTCCCATTTCTATGAGCAAGAAACCAAACATGACATTCCACTATCTTTTGAAGATAAAATGAGATTTCCACAAACGGCCGAAGTGCTTTTTTTTCCACTGAGATTTCTTCCCCAAAGTAGCACTGCTTCATTCAGTAACTTTTATCATGATACTAATATTGTGATAGCTCTATTTCTTTTTTTTCTTTTTTATTTTTTAGAGAATAGATCTTGCTTTGTTTCCCAGGGTTGTCTTGAATCCACGGACTCAAGTGATCCCTACCCTCAGCCTCCCAGGTATCTGGAATTACAGGAGTGTGCCACCACACCCAGCTATTCTATTTTTTTTCCATTTTTAAATATGTATTTTGTTGTTGTTGTGCAAATGTTGGTGTTAAAACTATATTGAAGACTATCCAGTTTTTTTCCAATCTTGATTTCTCTATATTTCATTGCCTCTAGTATACTGAAAAACTATACCTTTTTTAACCATCCACCAAGACATACCATATACCCATACCCCACCAGCCATTTTTTTTTTTTGAGACTAGGTGTCGCTATTTTTGCCCATGGAACCGCAGGGATTACAGGCACGTGCCACCATGCCCAGCTATTTTTTGGGACTAGGTCTCGCTGTGTTGCCCCGAGCAGGACTCAAACCGCAATCCCTAGCCCCAGCCACTTCATAGGCTGAAGCTTACAGGTACGAGCCACCATGCCCAGCTCATTTTTGACCCTTAAAAGGAAAGAATTGTCCAAGACAAAAACAGTTCCAGTTATCCTCCCCACAATAACACCTCCAAGAGTGTGCCAGCAAAAAAAGTAAAGTGAAAGTCAGAGGGACATTCAAACAAATGACTGGAGATGCAGAATCAGGTAGAACTGAACCATGACAGGAAGCAGAAAATAAGAATGATCCTAGTAGTTACTAAAGAATCAGGGCATCCTTATAAGACATGTTCCTATTGTATGAATTTGCAGACTCCATAGGCCAAAACCAATCAACAGTCTGCTTTCCATTTTGATAGAAATTTCATTTTTTTCAAATATGTCTCTATTGTCTCACTTCTTACACACATACCTATACACATACATACACAAACACACACTTCTGACAAGCTTGGTTGCTTATTAAACTACTCTGTTGACCCTCAAAGGGGAAAGAAAAAACTTTTCAATGAAGACACCCTTATTTTATCGCATCGGGGGGATCAATGTGAAATCTATCTGGTTTCTTTATTTCAGCTCTTACTCTCCTCACAGGGAGGTTCATTGAGGCTCCAGGCAGGAAAGCTAAGTTCTGAGCTGGCCACGGAGCACTCTGTGAAGTTCTGTCAGGCTGCCCTAGCTGAACTTTTCCAAAGGGAAAAAAAGAGAAGCTTTTAGACCCCTATAAACAGGTGATTCAAGGGACATAGCTACACCTCAAGGACTTGTGTGTAGATTGCAGAAGTGCCTTCTGCAGGCTCATAAACTAGAAAAAATGTGCATTCCTCAAGGCTGTTATCTGTGAGTCTGGCAAGAGAAGCTGGCTATCATCTACCTGTCTGCCTGCCTATCTATCTGCTATGTCCCTTCTCATCCTCCCCCTTGGTTGGGCATCATTGTGCAGGACAGAGACTATATAACTACCTGATGACTGGTGATGTGAGAAGAGGGTATTGGAGAGCGAGGAGTACATGAAAAAACAAAATGCTTGACTCCAACTGTATACACCCCAAGGATGAGACTGTTTTCCTTTGTTACTGGAGTTTACTCTGTTGTTAGAATTCCCTTAGAAGATGCTAACTTCCTGTACCTTCTCTGCCATGTTGTCCCCAGTTACTAACCAGCCCTGCTCCAAGCCTGTGGCATCAATACTTAAATGAGGATGAACTAGGAAAAAGGACTTTTATGGAGTTAGAGGTTGAACAAGTAAACTACAGTGCCATTTGGAGGGAGCCAACATGGTCTGGTGGAGAGACTTCATACAGGATGTGGAATCAGCTGACCCCATGTGGTAGCTTGATAAGTGTCTACCTGTTGTACTGCATTTCCCAGAATTCCCCTCCCTGCATGATTCCACTAGACTGACCCCAAGAGATAGTCTTGAATGAGATTTGAGGGGGAGAAGAGAAGCAATGGTTATTACGTAGTTCACAGATGCTGCTGTCACCTACTAATTCACCCAACAGTTCCCCTTCAGCTGCCACAGGCCCTGACTTCTGCTCTTGTCTTCCACTGCCCTTCCTTGTGAGCACAGTCACTACTGCAGACCCACCTCCCTATTCCATCCAAATGTCTAGCTACAGTCTCTTGAATTCTAGCTGACAGCTAAATGTTTGAGAAATATGGCTTTCACTCAAAAGTAGAATTTGTGGACATCACACCAGACTGGTGGGGGAGGTGTTTTGGGATGGTTCACTCCAAATTCCATCCTGACACTGTCAAACACTCTATAAGAATTCATAACATAGATCATTTATGACTTTATTAGAAGAAAATATAAATACCTCAAAGAAGTTCTCCACTAAATTCCATTCTAGTTTTAGAGATTCGCTGGAATATGGGCTATTCAGGGAGATGCTCAAGCTTTGAGGAACTCTATTCTCCCCTTTTAACACTCAACTCTATCTTCACCTTCCAGCCCCAACATCCAGATAGACACCTTCATCCAAGTCACTCTCCTCATCCTGCTGTGTGATCACCATGTTCTCCATCTAGCCTATCAAAAATGAACAAAGAGATATCAACCACTCTAGGACAGCTTGACACAGAAAACCTTTCTTTTCCAAATCCCAAAATGTCACCATGACTAGTTGAGAGACAATATAACAGACTATATTGGCTTCCCCAAAGTCAACCTCCATGGAAAAATTCATTGAACTTGGCTTACTCCCTGATATTTGGGAAAGTTAAATGGGGGGGGACAAAAAAAGATGAAGAAGAAAGGAATGGATAAATGGTTTCATTTTAGCCTGTAGGTATCTGGTTCAAGCGCCAAAGCTCATGAATCTTGGAATGCAGTCAGCTGCACTGATGGGCGAGTCTCCAAATGAAGAGGCCAAACATTGGCAAAACAAAAAGCAAATTTGGTCCATCACATTCCTAATGCTAATGGATGCTGAGAAATGGACTCTTTACAACACCCACAAGTTTCCTGGTACTGCTTCTGTCATTGCAAAATCCTGGCTCATCTCTGCTCCTGCCAGAAAAAAAAAAAAGCCAACCTTTAAAAGAAACTAAATCCAAGGTCACTTTCTTCCACATAAAGGGAATATTTTATCAGCTGCCAAAAGGCATTTTTCTAATGTACTCTTACCTAATAACTTAAGACTGGCGTGCTGGGCAGAGCCTAACTTGGGTAATTCCATTCTCACAACCAAATTCCCCCAAGGAGTTTGAACTGGACATGCCATTATTCTTTATTTCTAAAGTTATCCTTTTATTAATCAAACTAATGCTTTTCATCCGCAAAGTATATGAGCTATGATGAAAGAATTTCTAAAATGGGATTATTCTTGCAAAAATAGTGATAAAAGGTTCCATTATATGAATTTAGTTCCATTATATAAAGTCAAATCTGTGATCATTTATTTAACAAAAAACTATCAAAGTATATGTATGCCAAGTGCTGTCCTCAAATTGCAGATGCAGCAGGAAGAAGATAAGGTTTCTGGCCTCAAGAAGTAAATATTAGAATAAATATATGAGGTTGGAGAAAGAGGCAGGAAAGCGATGAGACAGTATGGAGTTTGAGTATTAAAGTCATGCTCCACATAACTACAGACTACATATATGATGTTGATCTCCAAATTCTTATTGCCTGGTGCTGCCCATGTATGACAAGAGCAATAAGAGGCCATGGGTAACTCAACATCACTTCCAAGATGCCTCCTGATATGCCAGTGAAATTGGAGAAGTATGGCCTGCAGAACAACAGATTTACTGTGATGTTTGCAAAATGATGAAACCATTATCACATTTCTCAGGTTGCATGCTTGTTATTAAGCAAGGCTTGACTGTATTATAAGTATATTGGAGAGTATTTGTGCAGTGACCTGATCAAATTTACTATTTTGAAAGTTCATTATGAAAGGGAAGAACCATTATACAGAATATCCATGGGTCAGAATCCCACTTTCTAACTATCTTTCACTGGAATTTAGTCATTCTAGGGATCAACACAGACCTCCACATTAATGGTCATCTAGTTCAAGCTCCCATCCCATGTAATAATCTTCTATCAGCCAATGCTGGGGATTTCCCCAATGTTCTGTACCTTTCCTGTGCTTGATGGGGACCAGCTGAGTGGCAATTTTATTGCACATTGTTCTGTTGGTGAGGGAAGGTCATGGACATGGCATCTCTTACCCAAACTTGTTGTCTCAAAGGATAAATGACAAGTAGGAAAAAACAGCACCTGACAGACAGCCTACAGTCACAACCCTGACAGAGAACAGCAAGTCAGTTCACCATTCTCAACTAAGAATGAAGAATAAAGAATACAAAGTGGGAAAGCAATACACAATAAAGCAATAATGTAATATAAAAATAAATACATATATATGCAAATTTTTAAAAATAAATTTTAAAAAACGAATAAAGAATAAAATCCAACAAGATACCCAGGCTGGGCATGGTGGTGCATGCCTATAATCCCAGCTCTGGGAGGCTGAGGCCAAGGATCTCTTGAGTCCATGAGTTTGAGACTACCCCAGGTAATATAGTGAGGCCTAGTCTCAAAAAAATAATCAGGCATGGTGGCATGTGCCTGTAATCCCAGCTACCTGGGAGGCTGAGGCTACAGAATCACTTGAGTCCGTAGGTTCGGGACTACCCTGGGCAACATAGTAAGTACTAGTCTCTAAAAAAAAAAAATAAAACAAAACTGAAGATACCCAGGATGTTGATGATTGAGGAACACAGAGCAGATGGATTAGATCCCAAGAGCACATGAGCACATGTAGGTTCTCATGATATGATGAAATTTTTACACAGTTCTCACAAGGATGTGAATGACTATGCCAAGTACTATTGGGAGGGTTGAGAAGAGAACATTATCCTGTGTTTTCTCGAAAGTCAGAGACCACATGGCAGACTGTGTCATTGTAAAGACCTTCCAATGATCAGAATATTCTTTGCAATCTCTTTTCTCTGGTCATAGTCTGTTCTCACATGTCACACAGAGAAAATCTAATTTCTTCCCTCATAACAATCCTTCACATAATTGAAAACCCCTCCATGGTTCCCTGTCAATATTTTCTGCTCTTGGCAACACATCCCCAGGTTCCTTCAACATTCTTAGATAGCAGGTGCCAAACATTCAAGTTGAGAAGGACTTCAGAAAGTCAAATCCAGATCGCTCTCTTTAACCAGGAGGAAGATGAGGTTAAGAGAGGTAAACCATAGCCAGGTAGGGAGTGATTTGTCCATTGTCACCTGAAAGTGGTAGACCTAGAACTTAACCAAATCTCTTAATTTTCAGTCTAGTGCATCCCCAAGTCTTTCAACAGACCTTACACCTCACCTTACACATCTGCTTCTGAACCCATTTCAACTCAGATATAGCTTGTGATGCTGAACTCACTGGCAGGTGTAGGGCAACCACTCAAGACAATAAGTGACCTTATCTATTGTACTGCATGAATCCATCAATACTGCTGTGATGACGTTAGAGTTCTTTGGAAGGCATGGATGTGTTGAACTTGCAACCAACTAAAGTCATGTATTTTTCTAAAATTCCTTGTGTGTCAAGTAAGGTGCTTTCCACCTTGTACTAGAATGGTTCATGTAATAATTTAATCTAGGCTTAGTACTTTATATTGAATTCTCCTATATATCTCTTTGTTAGTTTAGATATATCTCTCCACCTGGTTGAGATAATTTTAAATGGGAATTCTTCTGTAACTAACCATCCATGTTTGATGACATACATAGACTCAAAGAGCACACTGTGGCAAAGACATGTGGTCAAATATGCCAGGTGTGCCCCTATGTTTCCCAGACTGTTGTGATTGAGTTGGGCTTGTAGTACCATCCTCTGGCCAATGGGCTGTGAATGATGTCATTATTAGATCATGGTTGTTAAGAGGCTGTGTTATTCTTCTATGCTTATATTCCCCTGATCCTGAAACCTTGGGGGCCTCACGTCCCAGGTGTCATAACTGCAGTGGAACTGAAACAAAGCTGTGGTAATTCATTAAGATTGTTAACAGCATTCCCCTGTAGTGTGTCCATCCAACTACAAATTCAATCTATCATGCAAAAACAACCTAAAAGTGTGGATTAAACAGATCATTAAAATTCAGATATAATCTGGGCGCGGTGGCGCACGTCTGTAATCCAAGCACTGGGAGGCAAAAGAGTTCAGGGATCGCTTGAGTTCATGCATTCGAGACTACCCCAGGCAGCATAGCAAGACCTGGTCTCAAAAAAGCAGATAGGCACAGTGGTGGATGCCTGTAATTCCTGCTATCTGGGAGGCTGAGGCTGTGGGATTGGGACTACCCTGGGCAACATAGCAAGACCTAGTCTCAAAAAAAAAAAAAAAGATTCAGATACATTCAATCCTAAGAACCATAGTAATTCACTGATGTTTTAACCCCCTTTTATTTTACATAGGTAATACTGGATTACAATACTGTGTGACTCGAAGGTATAGTAATCAATATTTCTTGTGTAAGTCATCCACTCATCTAATCATCACAGGAATCCTGTGTGTTAGCTACTATTATTATCCTAGTGTCTGAGGTAGGGAAACTCAGGAACACAGAAGTTAAGAACTTTACCAGAATCACAAAGCTAAGTTGTGCCACTAGGACTGCAGTCTGCCTCCAGGAGCCATGGTTTGATTGCTTTTTTCTCATAAAGAAAACCAGTTTTCCTGCCAAGCCAGGCAAATTGAAAACAGCTGGCCTAGCTTCACTTTACCCACCTGTTTCAAACACATCGACACCATTATGTCACTCCTTTAAAGAAATTATATAGGGCTTTTGGGGATGAGCCAAACAAAGAAAGGAACAACCAGGGGGTGAGCAGGAGCCAAGGGTTTCCCCAACTAAACTAAGAAGAGAGGAAACTGGCAAGAGAGGAAAGACCAACAGATGACTAATATCATGTATATGTAAGGGTATGTTCTGCACTGCATCATTATTAAGAAAGATTTGGGAGCCCAGTCGTCAGATTCTTTATTTTAATTAAATTCTCTGTGAAAGGAATCATTGGAACGTTAGTAACGAGCTCAAGGCAAGGAAAACTTGATAAACTAGATAAGCTTTACAGCCAAGAAATAATCTTGGGTGACCTGTACCCAACTTAGTTATCATGATTCCCTAAAAATGATTGCTTAGGAATGTTTAGTAGTATCTAATGATAATCTATTTTCTGTTAAGATACTGATTTCTGTCTTCCACTGAGATATTGCCCTCACGCGCTCATGAAATGCTGATTTCTGTCCCTCACTGAGATAATGCCCTCACGTACTCATGAAATGCCTCTCATAAAATGTTAAAGTAACTCGTTTAAACAATATAAAAGCTGCCTGAAAATCTAAAATAAACCAGCAGATTCTACTGCTCACTGAGTGTGTGTCTGTGTTCATCATTCGCCAGCCTGTGTTTTTCCTGCCCATCTAAAGCCTGGTACCCCGCGGCCTCTTCCTTGCTCGGCTGGTCCGCGGCAATGTTCTGCCCAACAGACTATGCTAAGACGTATATAAAGGGGACGTTCAGGTAAGGGAGCCTCATCCCATCTGTTTCCTCACTCAGTTTCTGAATCTCTGCCCTTACCTGCTCACTCTTCAGTTCCCCATTTTCCCTTCCATTTGATTCAGCCAGCTTCACAAGCTACATTCTGTTAATGTTACATTTTTTTTAGACTTTCACAGACAACCTCTTCAACCTGGTGCTGCTAAAGTCTTAGATACAGTACCCCTCAGCATCTCTACAATGCTTGCCCAGACCCCTAACTGTTCAGATGGTTGCAGACAACCTGCAAGGAAATCAGTTCTTACTTGGATTAAATAACAAGAAGCTTCTGGAAATCTAGATTTTCAGAAGAACTCAAGGCTTTAGAAATAAGACTGGGCAGGAAAGACTGTCCCCAGTCTCTTGCACCTGGACGTCACAGTGATGTCAGTCTTATTCAGACAGTACTGGACAAAAGCTCACTGGAACTACCAGCCATACCTTCATGTTTAAGGGAGCGTTAACAAGCATAAGAGAGAAGCTGAGATGTAAAGCCAATGGGAAAGAGAAGTGGCAATAATTTCCTCACTAAATGAAAAAGGAGGTAGGGATCTTAAGAACACAATCTGGCACTGATTGAAAGTAAATTACCAGCTTGATTAGACAGCTGTTAAATACAGGGAGAGGAGTCTCAACAGGCAGCTGGGTGTCGTGAGGAAGAGGGAATTAGAGAGGGCATGGGAGGTGCCAGGGGCAGACAGTGCTCAGCAGCTATGTGCTGGCAAGATTGTGAAGGCGCTTCTTCCTCTTCCGGGACGGTGTGGAGAGGCATTCAGAATGGTCCAGCGTTTGACGTACTGTCGTAGGCTCTCCTACAACACAGCCTCTAACAAAACCAGGCTGTCCCGGACCCCCGGTAATAGAATTGTTTACCTTTACACCAAGAAGGTTGGGAAGGCACCGAAATCTGCATGTGGCGTGTGCCCAGGCCGACTTAGAGGAGTGCGTGCTGTGAGACCCAAGGTTCTTATGAGACTGTCCAAAACAAAAAAAACATGTCAGCCGGGCCTACAGTGGCTCCATGTGCGCTAAATGTGTCCGGGACAGGATCCAGCGGGCTTTTCTTATCGAGGAGCAGAAAATCGTCGTGAAGGTGCTGAAGGCACAAGCACAGAGCCAGAAAGCTAAATAAAGGATGAACGGCTTTTGAGTAATAAAAAAAATACCGAACGGCTAAAAAAATAAAAAAATAAAAAAAAGATTGTGAAGGCAAGAAGGGGGTTATGGGGGATGCTCTGTCTACAGAAACCTAGGGAAGGGTGGCACCACCACCCTCCGCACACATTCACACATGCACACACACACACACACACTGTACACACACACACAAACTCATGCTCCCTTTCTCCCCACTGCCTCCACCACTCACCCCCTACTGAACCTGAAGGGGGTTCACCAGCCAAGCGTATATCCAGCAGCTGCTGGGAGGGGTGACTTATTGCTACACAGGAAGTATCAATGATTTCAGTTCAGAGGGACAACCCATCTTAATTTTTTTTAATTTCAGCTTCATGGAGTATAATTGACAACATTCTAAGAAATTAAGAATGTCCATGGTAATTTGATATATTGCATACATTCTGAAAGTTAACTAAGACATGCATCATCCCCAAATACACATTGTACACGCACATGCACATGCACACATATTTGGTGATAACATTCAAGTTCTTTGAGTGTTTCATCTATATAACATGGTGTTATCAACTAGAGTCGTGTTATACTCAATCTGGAAGTCTCTTACTTCCAATGCCAAAAAAAGCAAAGAACCTAAATTTTCATCTCTGCAGCCTATAGTCCACAGGGACAGCGTCCATTCAGACCTCAGTGGGAACTGCCATTCCCCCAAAAGCAATGGAACTAGTGTCTTCAGAGAGCAAGAACTGAAGAAGTGAGCCCATGGACTCAGAAATCTCTGCAATTAGTAGAAAGAGCTTGGGGCAAGAAAGGACAGAATAGTGTAACTAGAAAACTTAGGATTGGATTCCCTGTGCATGACACAGAAAGATGCCCTCTTGGATTAGCAGGCACTGCCTTCTAAGCCCAGCCCAGTGAACCTTGTCAGGCTGGAGGTGGGAGCTGAGGTCCTTTTGAAAGTGTGGGCCCTTGGGGAAGAGCTCCAGCTCACCCCTGCCACCGCAGCCTAGGCTGCTGGTGGGGGTAGAGGGCAAAGGTGAGTCCTATACCACCAGGACCTCAGGGTTTCAGGGGCTCCCGGTCTGGAGATCTCAGGCTGGGGAAGCCAGCCTCTGCCGCCACGTGGGCAGGGGGTAGGGGGCTGAGCACCTCTGCTGGGGCATGGGGGGGCTCCCCTCTGGTTTACTCCAACCTTAATAGACCTGCACTAGGAATGAAAAATCCAGTCTCTTCAGCTGCAGATATAATGCAGAAGAAAGGAAGTAATAACAGCCCTGGATACACTCACCACCCAGGTGGGACAAGCACTGTGTTGGGAACAACTGAGACACAGGAGGGTGAAGCTAGTGATTGAGGTGACCTGTCACAGATTTCTACCTGCATGGTCTCTGGCACTGGAGAATCAAACTCCAGGCCCACAGTAACCTGCAACATCAAATAGGCTCCCTCCTTTACCAATCAATGGGAAAATAAAGTCACCACAATTGGCTGTGGTCCCATGGCAGAATTGCTTACAGGAGAGGAGAAGACCTTGACCAACCACCTTGGGAAGTCTGCCTCAGCAGTAGATGCTCACCTTTGTTGGCTGAAGTTGCATTCCCAAACCCAGATATCATATCTGGGTATGGCACAGAACCAGCAACAGGTGACAGACACCAGAAAGGTCCCTGGAGAAGCGCACCACCTATCAGCCCTACAACAACTTCCTGACATGCTTGGCTTCACTATCTGCCTCAGCTACTCCTGGAGATCTGAGCAGCCTCATCTGTTGCTGTTCAGGAGTGCAAGTCCGCACCCAGGAAAAGAGGGCAAGTTCTAGAAAAAGAAAAGACCAGCGGTTCAAACATAGACTAACAGCTTGAAGCGAGAGGAGTTGGAGTGCCCAGAAGGGGGAAGGGGGAAAGGAGTGGGGTAGAGTAGGGGATAAGAGTACTACAACACAGCCATGCAAACATGACCAATACTGTACGACAATTACAAAATAAAAATTTAAAAAGAAAGAAAGACCCTCTCTCTGGTCATCTTAAGCAGAAATAATTGATTGGGGAGGAAGCAGTAGGGGAGAAGGAAGATGACACAGCTTTGCTTTGGTGATAAGAATGAACTTAGCAACAGAGAGCAGATGCCTTAGTCTCAGGGGTATTATAGTTTCCATAGCCCTGAGCCCTGTTCTATAAGCTTCTGTAATCCCTAAGCAAAGCAGCTGGGCTCTCATGGTCCATGGAGAGAAAGTAGAGAGAACGTGGAGCTACTGGGATCACTGACCAAGTCTGTATCCTTGTCTTTTGTAGGTTCCAACCCTCAAAGCCTGGGTATACCTCTCCCTGGGAGTGAGCTTCTGGTGGGCAATGGGCCAGCTATAGCTTGCATCTAGAAGGACTTGTTCCAATATAATGTGAAGAGGATGAGAAAATAGATAAATAATACAGAATAATGGTCACAGGGGAACGAATTGGACAGAGGTCTCCTTTGAGTTTGAGTGAAATCATTTATCTAGATCTAAGGATATCAGTAATGCAGAGGCATTTGGGTCTATAAGTGGGTGCTACTTGAAGTGTATTGTGTTGCTACTACAGTTAAAGGTTAACCGAGAAAATTAACTATGTTAACGAGAGACAGTTCTCATTCCACAAGAAGGATTAGTCATTTTCAACCAGTCCTTTGATTACCTCTATAAAATTCAGGGTTAAGGGGTCTCTTAGAGTTTGGAGGGATACCCAAGACTGCCATCAGTAGTCAAAATCCTCAAGACACAAGCCAGGGACACAGTCCTTATCAAACGCTTTCTTGATAATATTTGTTGATATCTGACTATGATCACAAAAGCCAGGATAAATCTGATCACTGAGATGATACACACACAATTATATGACTTAGCGTGGTCACAGAAGAATTCAGTTTGTTCAAATTAGTTTGGGACCAACTTTTGGAGGAGGGTAAAAGGAACACTGAGTTCACTTCATTGGGTATTAACCAAAACAAAGATTATACAGCAACCATCAAGGTCACTGACTCAAAATAAGACCACAGATAGGAGAACTGAAGGGTGTGACCAGGAGGAAGTGGTGATGCCAAAGACAAGGGTGTCATAGCAGGAGGATGTAACTGGTTCCCAACTGATCTGCATTATGAAGAGAACACAGCAGAAGCTGAGGGGCAGGGAAGGAAGTCGAAGGGCCTTCAATAAATCCAGCGGGCATGGACGGGTCATCACTTCTTCCCTGGAAAGAATATGTGTCACTGACTTGGTGAAGGCCCATTTTCCAAAATTCCTCAAGTTCATTCTTCTCTGATACAGTAGCAGTCAGGATCCATTTTACTGAAGAAAACATTTGGTTCTCAGATTCAAAAAGCCCAGCCTACTTCCCTTAAGACATTTCTACTGTGTCTTCCTCATGACAGACAGTGACTCACAGAAGCCACCGTGAGCCCTGAGCCAGCCAAGTCAAAGCACAAAGTCAGTTTAGGGTCCATGGTCCTCAGATGGAGTTAAGTTTATGAGTAAATGCTGCACCAACTATAACTGCCCAGCTTCTTCCCATGAAGAACATATACATATTTTCTGTAGCCAACAAAGAGATGCTGTTGGTTAGGAATAAAAGTTTAGCCAAAGCAAGAAACCTTTAACAAAGTAAAACTTGAAAGCTTCTTGGGTTAAGTTGTACTCCTTAAACATTTTGCTGCAAAAAATAGTGGAGGGGAGGGAGGGCAGGGGAGGGGAAGGGAAGACAGGGAGGGGAGGGCACAGGGTGGGAGGGGAGGGGAGAGAAAAAAGCAGTCTTTCTTTAAAACTGATGATCCATGTGAGTGCAATTTTTATAGAAGCCTCAACAAACTTCTTTGTAGGCCCTAACGAGCTTATTGTAAAATATATACGGAAAGATAAAGGCCCTGGAATACCCAAAACAATTTTGAAAAACAAAAATAAAGTAGGAGAAATAACTCTTCCCTTCAGGCCTAAAACAGAACTAGCTCCAGCTAGTAAGGTTCCTGCTGTGGGAACAAGCTTGTCCATCGGCACAGCAGATCAGAGACCAGATGGAGCCAAGCAACACACTCAACTAATTTGTGACAAAGCAATCCACTGGGAAAGTAAATACCCTTTGCTGCAAATAATACTGGAGTGGTAAGACCTAAATGGCACACGTTATGCAAAACTGAACAAAAAAGGATCATAAATTTAGATGTAAGCACAGAACTATAAAAGTTTCAGAAAAGAATAGAAAATCTTTTCCACTGACAATTAGACCGTTTTAAGATTGACCCCAAAACCATGATCCAGAATTTAAAAAAAAAATTATAAGCTGAACTTCAGCAAGATTTTTAAAGTTTGTTCTGTGAAAGTCATTGTAAGAGAAAAATGATGAAAAAACAAAGTATGAACTGGGAGGGATTATTGTAAATCACGCCTCTAACAAAGACGTGTAGCTTTGTATCTACGTATATAAAAAACTCTCGAAAGGTCTTAGTATTATTTTCTAATATTATTCTAAAAATATTATATTTTAAGCTGGAAGTAGTGGCGTGCATCTATAATCCAAGTGCTAGGAGGCAAAGAGGCCAGGGATCGCTTGAGTTCGTGGGTTCAAGATTATCCCAGGCAACATAGCAAGACCTAGTCTCGGAAAAGCAGCCGGGCACTGTGGTGGATGCCTGTAATCCCAGCTACCTGGGAGACTGAGGCTGGGGATTGCTTGAGTCCATGAGTTTGGGACTACTCTGGTCAACATAGCAAGACTTAGACTCAAAAAAAAGTTTTTTAATTATATTTTAAAATACTCAATATTGGTTTTTTTTTTAATAAAAAGGATTCAAAGCAACCAGCACTGTTTCACAGCATATGTTCTGAGAACCACTCACAGGATCTGAGAGTTAAGGGTAACAGGAGAGGACTTAGAAAAATATGGATTCCTGGGCCTTACTCCAGAAATTCTGGTTCCCTAGGTCTGGGATATCTACATTTAAAACAAGCTCTGAAGAAGATTAATTGTTCTGAATAAAATATGAGAATGTACATGCTGTTGAGCTAGCAAGCCTTAAAGGAAGAGAAGAGAAAGAAAAGCAGACTGGTCACCTATGCCCTGAAGAAGCAAATGACAAGCAGGAACTGTTTACATGTCAGCACGCCAAAAGTGTTAGGAACAACAGTTTCCAAGATAATAAGGATATTCGACTGTGAAGAAAATGATGGAGAATCTCCCACTATTCCTGACTCATATAAGTGTGAGGAGACTTCAAAAACAACAACTCTTTGAAGTCCTTATAACCATGGGACTCAAGGCTGGCACCCACCACCCCCCTACCCCTCACCCTGGGATGTGTTTCCAGGGTTGGAGACCCCGGGAAATAATGTTTTCTGAGAGCAGGGCAAATACTTAGACTGCCTGAGGGCCTCTCCTTCCCCAGCTGACTCTGTGTGAGTTGGGCTTCGGGGGAATTCCACAGACAGGAACCCCAGCAGATGGGTGAAGGCCACCCTTCAAGGTGCCAAACTTCACTTTCGACTACCACCCATATATATCCAGAGCTGTATATACGTATATATACACATATGTGTGTATATACATATATATGTACATGTATATACAGTTCTGAATAAAAAGGAGCAGCTCCTCACAAACTGGCAATAAAAACGGTTACCTTCATACTGCACCAAACCTTCACAAGGCGGGAGAGGAAGGCCTCAGGCCATAGCAGGGTGACTGAGTGCAGATCCAGGGTGAGGCCAGGGCTGACAGAGGAGCTGGTGAGTAAAAGGTGACTCTGAGAAACATGCCCAGGGGAGGTGATGCTGGTAACTGTCAGTTCCTCACAAATGAAACAGCCTTTAGTAAGACCAACAGCAGCCCCAGAAGAAGCTGGCTAGGAGGGTGTGATGTATGCACCTTCATCTGTGGACAGGAAACCAACTCACTAACACCATGCACCTGAACTCCTGGGATGCTCTTTCCTGCTCACAAGACTCCTGATCTGCCTACTCTTCCCATGTCATAAGCCTGGTCCCTGGGTTTCTACCCTTCATTTATTTGTGTCTATTGTTTGTCCTCTTCAAATTGATGGAAGCTAATTAGTGTTGAAGCAGAGACTCTAGTTTGCTTCCGTTCACCTCATTATTTCTTTCCCTTTTGGGCTGAAATCAAACAAGCATTAGCATTCCCGCTGCAGAACAGGCATTCTCAGACTCATGGGCATGCAAACTGTGTCCTCACACTTGTGCAGACACATGCACCCACCCACTTACACCTGCACACACATATCCAGCATGCACGCATATCACACCCACACTGATTAATTACATCCATGTATGTACACACACACGTACTCACCCGTGTACACATTACGCCTATATGCACACACTCACCCAGACACACACATGCACACACACCTGCTCAGGCAGGAGTCTGGCAGCGGTGCCCTGTATGTATGAAGTCTCTGTGGTTCACTGGCTAGGGCATCCTGGACAAACCCCTCTTTCCATTTCAACCAGCTGGCAGGGAAGAGAACATAAACAACAGCTGGCCGGCTGGAGTGGCCCACCGCAGGCAAGGAAATGATGGAATCTCTGGAACCTCAGTCCCTGGGGGCCAAGACCAGCTAAAGGCTGCTGCTGGCATTTTGTAGGCAGCTGTTTCCCAGCTCAGTTCCAGACCACCAGGGCACCAGCGCCTGCACATTTATTCATCCCTACGTCTTAGACCCTGTTTCCAGCCGTTGTCAGTTGAGCCCCGAGACCTTCCAAGTTTCTGATTCAATGAAAAGCAACTGTTTTAAACGCAGGCTCCCACGAAGCGTTCCAGGGGGTCGCCTGACTTGTGTGTTATACAGCAGTACGGCCTCCCTGCGTGGGAAGCGACCTGGCTCTACATAAGGCGCGGAAGCCCTCTGGTGGTCGCTGCTGGTATGACCACGGCTCCGAGAACGCGGGAACTGGGAGGCGCCAGCGCTTGCAGGACAGAGGAGAACTGAAATCCTAACATCTTTCCATCCTAACTGCTTCCTCCCATCGCTCTCGAATCCTTCTAGTCACCAAGTTCTATCAATTTTCCTTCGCAGAACTCTCCTCCCGCCAGGCCTTGACGCCTAAATTCAGCCCTGTGTCTCTTTAGCCCTTTGCAGCCAAAGTTGTCTGCCAGATACTCATTGCTGACCTATGTTATCTCTTAGAGAATCTCCCAAGCTTCACCATTAGACAAATACATCAGTGGTTGCCAGGAATTAAGGACTTGGAAGAGGCTCTAAGGACAAAGGGCAACGTGAGAGAATTGGGGGTATGTGTACCTGTCCTATATCCTGAGTGTGGTGGAGGTTACACAGTTCTAAGCTAGTGTTAAAGCTCATAAGATTAGATGCCAAAATGGCAAAGTGTTGAACATAAATTAAAAAAATAAAATAGTTGTTAGAACTCCAGAGACAAACATGTAGTTGAATCTCAGTGAGGAGAGGAAAGGAAAAAAGTAAGTAGTATCGTGAATTAATTCAATATAAAAATATTGATTATGTATTGTGTACAAGTTACTGGACTAGGCAGCAAAGAAAACAGCATCTCTCGAAAGGCAATTTTAACGCATTGGCTTTGGCATCTTTTAGAATTAAGATTGAATCTGGCGGGGCACGGTGGCTGGTGCCTGTAAGCTTCAGCCTATGAAGCAGCCGGGGCTAGGGATCGCAGTTCAAGTCCCGCCTGGGACCCGTAGCGAGACCTAGTCCCAAAAAAATAGCAGGGCGTGGTGGCGCACGCCTGACATCCCAGCTACCTGGGAAGCTGAGGCTGGGGATTGCTTGAGTCTGTGGTACCCTGGGCAAAGAGAGCCTGCGGTTCCACGGGCAAAAATAGCGAGACCTAGTCTCAAAAAAAAAGATTAAATCTGGCCTGGCCTTTATGTCCTTGGGCAGGTGGCTTAACATCTTTGAGCTTTAGTTATAAGGCTAGTGAAACCCAGAGTATGGATCTAGAAGTTAAGTGGTGACTATTACTAGCAGAACATTGCTGTTAATAGACCTGGTCATGTCAGTAAAAACTTTACTTTCAAGATAGAGGCAGCCGGGCATGGTGGCGCATGCCTGTAAGCAGCAGTCTAGGAAGCCTCGATCGGAACCAGGGATCGTGGTTTGAGTCCAGCTCAGGGGCAACATAGCGAGACTTAGTTCCAAAAAAATAGCTGGGCATAGTGGTGCGCGCCTGTAATCCTAGCTACCTGGGAAGCTGAGGCTGGGGATCGCTTGAGTCCGTGGTACCCCAGGCAACATGAGTCTGCGGTTCCATGGGCAAAAATAGCGAGACCTAGTCTAAAAAAAAAAAAAAAATAGAGGAAAACTCCAACCTATCTGGATAATCACTACCACAGCCCTGATCTCTGTCCCTGTCACTTCCCCAACAGTCTCACTTACTCTCTCACTGCTCCCACCCTATAGTTGACTCCAGCAACCCAGCAAACCAGAATGATCTTCTTGAAATGAAAGAAGTGTCACTCCCTGGCTCAGAATCCTGCCATGGCTCCCCAAAACACTAAGAGTAAAAGTACAAGTCCTCATCATGCCCCATGCAACTAGACTCTTGTCTCTGCTCTGTTATCTGCATTGCTTCCCTTACCACCTGTTACTTTAACTTGAACAAGCCAAGCGCTTACTTAAAGCCGTTGGATCAGTTATTCTCTCTACTTGGAACAATTCCCTCATGTGCCTGCTTTGTTCACACCCTTGCTTAAAGAAAACTATATAATAAAGTCAAACACTAGAAGAAAGCCCTCTCACTAGTTGTTGGTAAAAGTGAGTGTAACAAACTCTAACCATTCTGGAAATTTTTCAAAGATTTAAAAATCCTTGAATCTTTAAAGTTAAAGCCTTGAAAGATTTAAGGATTGTCTGCTAAAGCTAAAACTCGCCCTATTATTCTCTGAAAGCAAGCCTAACAAAAGGAGTGACTCTTCAAAAGATACATATAAAGAAAGTAAATAGTAAGTAGTCTTATTCATAATGTCTAAAAACTGGAAAAAATCCAAATATCGATTTTGTAATTGTGACATTTACAAATAATACACAGCAATAAAAAATGAATTACAGATGCCCGTAGCCACATGAATGAATTATGAACCTAATATCAAGCAAGAGAAGTCAAACATAGACACACACACACACACAGAGCATTCTGTATGATTTAGTTTATTTGAAGTTCAAAAAAGGCAAGGATTTTAAGGAAAGAAGTAAGAATAGAACTACTTATTTCCCAAACAGGGAGTTAACCTGATCTCTCGGAAAAGAATATAACTGAATCCATCTTGCAGGATTGCAGTTAATGTATATCTAATAACCAGCACCATTTTCTGGCACAGAGTGTTAAATGATGATTTGTATCTTGTATCTTCTCAATTCAAGTTCTGTTAATAATAAGTAAAACGGTTTTATTGATGCTCAATCCCAAAGTTCTAGTTGCATATGCCACTGCTTATATATGCTACTGGTTATCTTGTAACTTCCCTCCCTCCCTCCCTCCCTCCCTCCCTCCCTCCCTCTTTTCCAACAGAATCTCTATTTCTACTCAGGGAAACCCTGTGCCCCACCCTGGGAGATGAAACAGTCATCTGAATAAGATAGTCTTAGCATTCTCAATAGCCCTTTGCCAGACAGACATTCACTTTCTCAGCTCCCCTTTAACCCCACGGGTGCTTGTGTACCTAGTTTTGGCCAATGAGACCTAAAGAGGAATTCTGATGGGAATTATTTAGTAAAGGTTTCTCCTCCTTGTGAAAAGTTGACATTCCTTCACTGCCCCCACTCCCCTGTGTTATGCCTTTGGGGAACTGAAGTATAGAGGTGTTACTGGAGCTACTGTCTTTCAACCACTGGACTTAAGGAGAGAAGGTTCCAGAGTTACCAAGCAAAATGATGAAGTCATAAGGACTGTCAGACTTCCTATCCTAAGCGTTAATTAAGTATCTGTTATTTAAGCCACCATTAGTGAAGAGTTCTGTTACTTCTACCATTAGCAGAATACACTATGCATAGTCCCTTCTAGATACATATGTACAAAAGAGAAACTGATCACTTAGGCATCTTATGCTCTTTTTAATGTTCCCAGTGTCTGGGCATTAATCACCCCAGTTGTGGATGTGTCTCCTCCTTGTTAGTTTGCTAAAATATTTCTGAAATGTTTATCAATGGTGAACACACAAATAAGGTAAGCAACTTTTCTCAGACCTTGGGCTAAGGAATAAAAGGTGACAATTGGGAAAACTCTACTCATTTGCTGACTCACTGCTGAGCTCTGTGGTAACCTATATAACCTGCAGGAGCCAACACACTCACTGTGCTGTGAATAGTATATCCAAACAGGGCTCCTTCCTGGTGGTCAGCAGACGTAATTCAGAAGCTATTACTTTCCAGGCCCTTCATGTGGACCTTCAATATCCTTTGGGATCCACATGTGATCACATATGGGCTTGTAAAACGTGTAAGCCATGCTAGCCAACATTACGTAAGACCAATTCTTCCCTCTGCTTAGACCATCCCTTCATATGCCTACATTGTTCACTCCCTTGCTTCCTTCACTGTCACAGAAAGAAAAGAAAAGCCTACTTTACATAATAAAGCCAAATACTGAAAGAAAGTTCTCTCATCAGGTTAGTGGTGAGAGTGTAACAGGCTAAAGTCATTCTGGAAATCCTTCAAAGATTTAAAAATTTTTATTTAAATGTAAAGCCTTGAAAGATCTAAGGATTGTCTACTAAAGTTAAACCATGCCCTATTATGCTTTTTCCTATCATACTCTCTCCAGTTTATCCTCTGATAAGCTGCCCCTCTGTAGAGTCATGGTAGAGAGACGTTGGGCCACAGAGATTCAGCAAAGGGAAAGCTGATTTTAAGGTACACAGAGTTTGAGATCAAAAGATTATACTTGTGGGATTTGCCTTCAAATTTAGTTAAGTGACTGGCACCTATTCTAGTACAGGAACAGCTTCTATCCTCACTATTTACTTTGGCATGCCAGAGGGCATACTGTGACAAGAACAGGACTCACTGCACCAAGCATTGGAAGTATGTGGGTGCTGAAGGAGAAACAAATCCTCGAAAGTTACATACTAGTCTGGAAAATTCTGACTATTTTCAGATAAGTAAAATTAGAGGCAGGGAATTGCGTTTCATATACACTTATTGCAGACAGAAGTTTTGTCTGCTGAAATATACTTGCTAAGAAATATATGCAATTGTAAACCACATATTTATTTTCTTTTTTAATGTACGTCACGCAGTAGTATTAATCAGAATTCCTGTGTTCCTACAGGAATCCAGTATTAGTTCCCCCCAGAGCTATCTCTGTTTGGTCAGTCATATATTTTATACATTCATCACATAATATCTTTAAGAGGATAAGCAGTTTTAGACAAAATAGGATTTAAAAAGTATTAATCCATTAGTCAAGCCAGGCTCGGTAGCATATGCCTGTAATCCCAGCTACTTGTGAGGCTGAAGTTAGGAATTAACTTGAGTTGGAAGGTTTGAGCCTAGCCCCAGGCAAAATAACAAGGTCTAGTCTACTAAAAATAAATAAATAAATAAATAAATAGATAGATAGATAGATAGATAGATAGATAGATAGATAGATAGATAGATAGATAGATAGATAGATAGATAGATAGATAGATAGATAGATAGATAAATAGATAGATAAATAAATAAGGTATTAATCCAAGTGGGACGCTTTGAATTTGTCAGATTGTGGTCAAAGATGTTGCTAAGAGATGCCAGATACCAAAAAATAGAATTGAAAAGCATGATTAGCAGTATTTTTTAAATACACAAGTGTAATTTCAAGCATGGGTCAAGTTAACACAGACCCAGATGAAACACTGGGCAGGCAGAAATTGATGACCCTCGGATACAATTTGTTCACTGACTGAAGATGTGGGAGAGCCCTGTAATAGATCATGTTTGAAGACATAATTTTTAAATTATTTTTTAAATTTTATTGCACACACTTTTTTTTTCTTACATATCATTGTTTACCCTGGGTTTCACCTACCACCTTATCACTCATGAACCATCTTACTCTCTTGTGCCCCCCCTCCTCCTCCGACATTACATTCCCCGGGCCCCGCCCCCCCACTACAATTCTGTTGGCACTTTTAAGTTTTTCTTGTCCATTTGTTTGTTTGTTTTTCCTATATCCCTCATATAAGTGAGATCGTTCATATTTTTCTTTTTCTTGCTGGCTTATGTCGTCTAGCATCATTCCTTTTAGCTTGATCTATGTTGCTGCGAATGGCATATATTTGTCTTCTATGATTGATGAGTAAAAGTCCATTGTGTAAATACACCACATCTTTTTCAACCATTTATCAGTTTGGGAGCATTTGGGTTGTTTCCATATCCTGGCTATTGTAGATAGTGCTGCAATAAACATGTGAGTACAAGTGTCCTCTTGAATTAGTGGTTTTGTATCTTTTTTGGTAGATTCCCATTAGTGGAATTCCCAGTAGTGGTCAAATGATAGCTCCATTTTCAGTAGTTTGAGGGTCCTCCACACAGCCTTCCTTGGTGGCTGAATCAATTGCAATTCCACCAGCAATGTAAGTGTTCCATTCTCTCTGCATCCATGCCAGCAGTTGTTGTTGTTGTTGTTTTGATATGATATGATATGTTTTGATATGTTTTGATATGATATGTTGTTTTGATACTGGTGTAAGATGGTATCTCAGTGTGGTTTTGATTTACATTTCCCTGATTATTAGTGATGTGGAGCATTTTTTCATCTGCCCATTGACCATTTGTATTTCCTCTTTGAAGAAGTCTCTTTTTACCTATTCTCCCCATTTTTTGAGTGGGTTTTTTTGAAGAATGTTTTAAAAATCCTTTAGATGCCCTATATGGTTAAAAATATTCATCATCAGTCCATGTCAATGGAGCAGGGATGAACCCATGATGGTGGAAGGAAGCTTAGATGGTAGGTGATACGTGCAAGTAATACTGAATAGGGTCATCACACCTTAAGAGATCGATTGTCATTCAAAATTAAGTTTATAAAATGTACCATCAAAAGCAGGATGAAATATACAGCAAGGATAAGAGTAGGAGGTTGCATATTTGATTCAATTTGTCTTAGATTCTGGACCAAAATGGAAAGTAAATCACTATATGAAAGTGCCATGGAAATTGAACGAAGATTTTCTAAAACATGCACCAGGAATTATTTCAAAGGTTTTCAAGACACTAGAATGCATTAGCAGAAAATGACAAAGAAAAATGTAAAATATTCAAGAGCTAAAAGGAATCCTCAAAGTGCATATTGTTGCCAGTGTCATGTTTTGCTCACTGAGTATTTAGAAAAATGTTTTTTTAATAGGCTCATTTGTAAAGAATTAGAAATTCAATTCATATTAAGCAACTACTACAGGATGGACAAGGAAGCCTGCTGCTTTGTCTGATACGATGTGATATTACACAAACTTCAGGAACACCCCCTCCCCATCTCCTTCAAAGAAACCAGTAAAGAATCAGGGACTAACTTTATTCTGGAAAAAAAATCAAAGTAGCTGTTTCATATATATCTTTAGGTATGTAACTTTCAGGGTTATTATAAAGGGATTTGATTGGGTGCTAACATCAATAGGGATCAAAACAGAATGCAGATTAAATGCAGCTAAGACTTTCCAAGTTGTTAGCTCATTTTCAATTAAATAAGTAGTCAAAGTTATAGCATCTCTCTCAAATAAGTTTTAAGATAGAATTCCCCTTTCCCTCCTCCTGTTCCTAACAGGTTAGGCAGTATTATATATTGCTTGGAGTCAAGGACTCAGTGACTTCCAGTACCTCACCCACAAGACCTGTTCCTTCAGAGAGCTCACACCACCAACAGATGGCAGAATTGGCTGTGTCATTCTTCATGGTGAAAAACAATCTAGCGACAGAGAGCAGAAAGATGAGTGTGTCCTTCACCAGACATCAGGGCATCTTAAACATGAATGCACATGTTCTCTCACACTCTCCCATTTTCAGTACCTTCTTGAGCCTCTTTCCCCAAGCCCCACCACAAGATGTCCCCTTCATCTTGTCCCAAGGACTGACTGCCCACTCTGTTCAAGAGCAGATCAGGTTGGTGATCAAGAATAAGAGAGCTTTGGCCTCTTCATAGAAATCTCATTAAAGCAGGCAATCCTTGTGAGAAATGAAGAACTTGGGAACAGTGTAAACTACCATCAGTCCTGCGGTCTCAATAAAACTGCTGGATTTTCACTATCTCCCCAAAAAGCTTTGAGGTGGTCAGGTCTAGCTGAAGCGAGGTCAGACTCTCCTTCTGACCTTTGCTCTCTGAGGCCAAATGCCATTCCAAATAGAGTTCCAGCCTACCCCCTCTCCTGCCTTTGAGTTCTTTCTGGGTCCATCAGACAGAGAGACTAGACTTTTACTTTTAAGTGTATCCTTAAGAGTTGGAATTTGGCTCATCCCAGCAGTTAATTCACATACATAAAAGCAAGTAAACAGTCTTATTCAGCATATAATTGTGTGCATTATTCATCTTTCTCTTCCTGCAAGATCAAAGGATCAACTTCTGAGATGCCAGAAATCACCTTCTTCCTTGGAAAAAATAATAACTAACACTTACTGAGAATTTGCTATGTGTCAGAAACTTCTAAATATTGTATCTGCATTTATTCTTTCAACAAATTTTTAGAGCCAGGCTTGGTGGCGCACACCTCTAATCCAAGCCCTGGAGGCAAGAGGACAGGGATCGCTTGCGTTCTTGGGTTCGAGACTACCCAGGCAACGTAGCGAGACTTGTTCACTAAAAAGCAGCTGGTTGCAGTGGTGAATGCCTGTAATCCCAGCTACCTGGGAAGCTGAGGCTGGGGGTCACTTGAGTCTGCGGAATTGGGACTACCCCAGGCAACCTAGTCTCAATAGAAGAAAAAAAAAATTTTATACAGTGAATATCATTTGCCAAACACTATTTTGAGCACTGCAGATGGAGCAGCCGACAAAATATTTGTTTTTGTAGATGAAAGAACATGGAGAAGAACTATATTAAGCAAAAGAATAACTAAACAAGATAAAAAATGAAATTATGTAGTATATATATTTTGTAGATCCAGAGGAAATACAATGCCGGTGAGAGGGATAGCAAGTGCTGGTGTTGGATGCAGGGTAGTTGATCTTTGTAGTTGGACAGAAGGTAAAGGAAAAGAAAAGTCAGAAGAGTCAGAAGCATCGGCAGGAGTTTGCTTGGTTCAGGAGGAGTGAGGATGTCACGTTTCTGGAGCAGAATGAGCAATCACATCACCAGAGCAGGTTTGCCAAGCAAGGTAATGGTGAGGAGGTTGAGAGGAATCTTTAGGTCACTTGAAGGATCTAGACCTTTAACCTTTAAACTTTCCATAGGGAAAATAAGGTCCTGGTATGTATTGGTCTAATTTATGGTTTAATTGAGTCATTGCTGCTACATTGAAACTACTCTGAACTGTAAAGAATTCAGAGACAAGCAGGGAAACCACTGAGAGGGTTTTCATAATGGTTCCAAGGAAAGACTGCCTTACATGGGGTCTTAGGGAAAAAACTCTGGGATGGGGACCTGCACACATAAAGCAGATGGAGAGAACAGAGAGAGGTGCCAGCCTGAAAATGGTGGCAACTGAGACTTCAGTCAGTCCCGGGGGAAGCTCTTACAATTGCAATGACCCTTCAAAGTTGTCCAAAATTGTCTAAAAATTCCCACAAGTCTAGTGGATTAAGAAGACACACATTTATTATCTTGTTTAAAAAAGCCCCAACCTTAGTTGAAAATCCAAAGCTCATCTCTTGCTGCCCCTTAGAATCGTCTCACACGTCAGCTTCTTCAACCTTCTTGCTCTTTTTCAGGCACCACAGAAAGGTATTAACCTTGCTCTGCCTAGACGAACTGCTTTCCCAGCTTCTCAACCCATCTCACCACTTCTCAACACAGTGATTCTGCTCCCCCATCATGAGTTAGAGGGCATTCCACACCTGGAAAGGTTTCTCTTTTCCTCCAACCCAGCTGAATATTCCTGACCTTCGAGGTTTACAAGGTCTTCTCTCCCATGAAGTTGTCCGTGCAAAGTAGGATTTTGTTCAATTGCTTATAACAGAAACTGGACTACTGTGCTTTAGCCCGAGAAGGGTTTGTTTTTCTCACATAGTCGAGAGCTGCTCAGTTGCTTAACAAAATCTCCAAGACCCAGGCTGCTTCTGACTTCCAGTTCTTCAGTCTTTGCCTCTGGCTTTGGTCCTCATGGTGCAAAAATGGCTGCTGCCCTCCCAGTTTTGTTTCTGGGCCCCAGGAAATAAGAGTGAAAGGTCAAAGGGGCAGGCCAATTCAGTCTGGGCTTATGTGTCAGAAAGACAGTGGCTGTGTGGGAAGTCCAGCCCAACAGACTTGCTCTGTCATCTCATTGGTCAGAAACTGATTACTTGGTCACATCTGGTCAGGTGCTTTGCTGTCCTCAACCAAACTGGCACTCAGAAATGAAGAGGAAGAGGAAGAGGCTGGAGCTGAGATAAGCCATGCCTTTGAGCCAATGCCAGCCTGTTTGACCTTTACACACCTCTGAGCCAC
This sequence comes from Uropsilus gracilis, assembly GCA_004024945.1. NCBI lineage: Eukaryota > Metazoa > Chordata > Mammalia > Eulipotyphla > Talpidae > Uropsilus > Uropsilus gracilis. Next base: position 14,264 of record PVHY01006447.1, on the reverse strand, counting down.
AGTTTTTATTGCAGTTTGTGTGCGTCTGAAGGGTAAAGTCCATGTCTATGTTCCCTTAAAAGGGGCTGAGCACATGGTAAATGTCCCACGGACTAATTCCTGGACACAGAGAAATGCAGTGCTATGGCTACTACCAGGCAACCTGGGCTGGAATCTTATTTATTAGTCCTGCTTTCCTGGTCAAGTTACTTCACCTCTATGTTTTTCAATTTCCTCAGTGTAAAATGGAGGTAAATACGATAATACATACATATACAGTTGTGATTAGGATTAGATTAATTTTAATAGAGCAGTTCAGCTAGCCTAAGCTCTTACAAGCACAAGGTTGTCATGTATGCTGAAAGTATTGAAGAAAATGGGGCGCACACGCTGGACGTGGTAGAGCATCTTCGTGTGCTAAAAGAACAGAACAGCTGGAGACAGGCCTGTTACAGGAGACAGTTCTGTTGCATGGTGCTCAGTGGTTAAGACATCAATGAGAAGTCTGAGAGTGGACAGAGTTCAGGCCCACAGTCAGGTTGTCCAGCTTTGGCCTCAGGCTTTTTCCCACTTGTTAACTGGGCATCCCAGAGGAAATCACTGAGTCTAGCACCCAGTTTTCTCCTATGAAACTGGAATCGAAACAAATAGAGCCTAGATCTGTGTTGAAGATCCTGAGCCCGTTTATGGGAAGTGCTTAGGTAGCTCATGGCATGTTCAAAGAAATGTTAGTTTTATTAAGAATCAGACAAATGATCCTGTCCAAGATGTTAATCCTCACTTTGAAATTCATCCATTTTCAGACACATTAAATCAAAGGCTAGTAGTTGGAGATGAGAACAAAGGCTTCCAGTTGCAAAGTTGTTGGCTTCCTTGAGGCCCCGAGGTGGTTGAAGCCACAACTTGAAGTTCTGACAATGGCTCCTGCCCAAAATACAGCATATAGCATTGTTAAATGCAACAAATAGACGTCTCCAGAATAACACCTCCTTTACTTTTTCTTAGAACAGGCACACTGCAGGTATTTGCCCCTTCACCCCATGAACAAAAGCTCACTGGGAAGACTCCCTCCATCTTTACCATCCTCAGGCACATCCATCAGACAGGCATATGGATCTTCAGCTGGTCAACTTCTCCTGGGAGATAAAGCTCTATAATCATCTCTCTCTGAACTCAAGTGGTCGTGTATGTGCTTGTCTGTTTCTCAATACACAAAGTGCTCTTGAGGCAGGGACTGAATTGATTTCATGAGAAAAACAAAAAGCAAAAAAACAGGAGTTCGCTATGTCACCATTCAGATTCCTTGTGCAGATAGCACACGTTTTTAAAAATTTTAAATTTACCATCAATCATGAGAACAAGAAAATTTCAAATTATAAAAAATATAAAAGGCAGGATCTGGTGGCACCTGCCTCTTATCCCAGCTACCTGGGAAGCTGAGGCTAGGGATCACTTGAGTCTGTGGATTCGAGACAATCCTGGGCAGCATAGTGAGACCTAGTCTCTAAAATAATAATAATAATAATAATAATAAAAAATAAATAAATATAAAGCTACCATTTACTAAGTTGATTCTTTTTTTTTTCTTTCTAGAGACTAGGTCTCACTATGTTCCCCGGGATAGTCTCAAACCCGCAGGCTCAAGTGATTCCTAGCCTCAACCTCTCATGTAGCTGAAATTACAGTCACGTACCACTGCACCCAGCTAAGTTGATTCTGTGGAACAAAATATCTCAATTAGGATAATAGAGAATACCTTGTTTGAAATCAATAATACATATTTGTGGAGTGAAAATAAAATGTAAAAAATATTTTGGGGGAAACACTTTTAATCCTTTTTAGTAAGATATACACAATTAACTTCAATCTAGTCTAATAAACTAAATGACAAAAGCCACAGTTAAAAAGTTATTTGTCATAACCCTACAAGTCCTTGTATGTATAGTTTATTAATGCTTCCCACAATAGGGTGCATACTGAGAAACTTGAATTCTTCTATCCCTTTCTTGAATATAAAAGCAAGGTATGAATTTATCACGTAAGTCATTAAAAATGCTCCTAAGAACTACCTTGACATTTTAAATTCAGTAAAATGTGCTCATTTCAAGAAGTATTTGCCAAACATCTGCTACTATTTGTGTATTTTTTATATTTGCATAATGAAATTACTCCTAACTCTTCTATAATATCACACACACACAGACAATATCTTAGCCTCCATCATGTAGTAGAATCTGAATATAAGTTTCCTAGTTTAAAATTTATGCTTTGTTGAATTTCAAAATAATTTCCTTATATTATAAAATCAAATTCAGAGCAGTTTGTGTTCATGTGCATTTCCCATAGCTGCCACACAAAATCCTCCTAAATAATTTGGTAAATATATTGATGCACACAGAAAAACAGAGACCTGCATGGAAGCTCAGAACCCTTCAAATCCCATCCCCCATGCATCCCTAGTCCCAGAAGCTCTCTGTGTGTGTGTGTGTGTGTGTGTGTGTGTGTGTGTGTGTGTGTATCTGTGTGTAAGACTGTGTTGAGCCAAGGGAAACTTGGAAAGTTGGACCTGGGCCACAAATGCCATTACACTTCACCTGCACGTGAAGCTGAGCCAGGTAAGGTAGCCTGGAGCCCAGAAGTAAAACCGGTCACACAGACTATTCAACCTTCCCTCTAGGCAGCATTCTGAGTCTCAGCTCCCCTCTTCCTAGCACTTAATGAAAGCAGTAAGACCATGCCAATAGAAACCGTGTCACAGTCAAGAACAGAGCATGTGAATCCAGGTGGGTATGATTACTCAGGGCAAAGGTGCTCTGGTCAGCCAGGTGTTGCCCCTATGTGAACTCAGGCCTGCTCTTCTGATTTACCCAGACAAAGGAACATGAGTGAAAATGAAAATATCAGGAAGAATTAATGAAGAAGCCAGGCTTTCCCCTTCTTCTTTCTCTGGAAGAAAAGCCATCTCCAGTGAAAAGTCTTATTTAAGTCCACCTCCAATGCCCAACACCTTAGAAAGCCTGGTCCAAGAATATCCCTGGATATTGGAGTGCAAGTTGACCAACACACAGAAACACTCCCCTGTCTGGGATAGAAACTCAAAGGAGGGTGTGGAGTACAAGGAGCTTCCTTAGCCTGCAAATCAATATATTTTATGTTCTCAGTATAAACATTTTAGAACTCAATAACATTACATAATGAACTGATAAGTGGTAGGGATGATGTGAACAACCTTGGAAATCTCTCCCTTCCCATATTGTAGTTATGTGATATTGTCTTGTAATTATACCCTTCCAAGCAGACATAATCCATGCTTCTGAATGATTCTATGAAACATTCAAAGAGTGTTGTGCCAGTTCCACCTACTTCATTTTTATAACACAGGAAAATTATTTCCAAGAAGGGATCTTGAAGATGTGAATATTTGTATGTGAAACAGAAAAGTCTCCCAGTATTTGGGAACTGATGCAGTGGACCAGAGCTGGTTTTAATTATGCAGAAGTGATTGTTTACAGTAAAACCCAAGCAGGATAATTGCCTCAGAATTAAAGAACTCATAAGATTTTAGAGTTAGCAGAGACCAAAGTCATGATCTTATTCAATGATGTTCTATACTATATCCAATCCAGTTAACCAGTATTTATTGAACATCTATTATGTGCTAGCTTAAATACAAAAAGTTATTTTTGAGTCTTAAAAAGGGTCACTGCCTCCCATATGAAACAGAAGTAGGATATTCACTATTCAATGTGCTGTGCTTTGCCCTAAAGGACTACTCTTATATTATTCAAGCATAGAAGGTCCAAATCCAAGATCAGCAGTTAAAAGGGGAGTTTCACTTACACTGCTGGTGGAAATGCAAACTGGTCCAGCCACTATGGAAGGCAGTGTGGAGGACCCTCAGACTAATGAAAATGAAACTGCCATTTGACCCAGCAATCACTCTTCTGGGAATCTACCAAAAGGAGATCTCTATGTGGGTACAAAAGGACACCTGTGCTTGGATGTTTATTGCAGCACTATTTATAACTGCAAGGACATGGAAACAACCCAAATGTCCCAAAACAGATGAATGGATGAAAAAGATGTGGTATATATACATGGTGGAATATTACTCATCAATTAAAAATGACAAATTTAGTGATTTTATGGTAACATGGATGTACCTAGAAGAAATCATATTAGCAGAAACAAGTCAGAAAGAAAAAGACAGAAACCAACTGGTTTCACTAATATATGGACAACCAAACAAAAGTACACAACAGGGGGGTGGGGGATCAGCTGGAGTGGCCAGGGAGGGGAGGTGGTGGGTGACCCCCAGGGATTACAATGATGTGAAATGTATACATATATATGCAAATTATTTATATAATAAAAAGGGAGAAGTCTCAAGTGGCCAGTCCAGTACTATAAATTAAGAAGAGGCTGACTCCATCCCACTGTCCTGCTGCAGCCTCCCTGCCCACATCAGGCCACATCTGCCTGGTTCCCAATTACTACTCCTGTGGCCTGAACACAATATATACTAAACTGATTCCATCTTGATATCTGCAGAGACCAAAACACTATTCACCATTGTGAGTGAATAAGCCGATAAGCTAAGGACCCATAAGAATCTCATTCAAAGGGAATTCTCTGGAGCCTCAAGGTGGTTTAGTGGGAGTGGGGGAGGATCTCACTTTATAACTGGTCTCTTCAATTCTTACCCTTTCAATTATATGATGAAAGAAAGATTTAGGGTATATAAGTGATTTTACAGGAAACTAGACCTGAGATGGGAGGGGGAGAGGGAGAGCACAGATGGCACTTCAGACTGTGGGGAGTCTTGAAAGCTAACAGAAGCAGCAAGAAAGAGGGATGTGAAGAGTCATAAAGGAGGAAGGATAAAATCTGAGGTCAGACTAATACTCTTATGGGCATGGAATAGATAGTTTGGGGTGACTTCCAGGTCAAGCATAGTCATTGGAAGTGAAACCTGAGCTCAAATGCAGAGAAAATAAATTTGAGATGGAGAACTAAGGAAGTTGGGAACCAAGGCCACCCAGGAGATAACAACAAAGCCCAAGGGCAAACACTCAAGACAGAGAGAAAGGCTACAACTGCAGGCAGTGATGCATGAGCATGAATGTAGGCAGCCATGAATGAGCAAGCAAGGTGGACTGGGAAGTACACCTGGGTCTCCAAGGAGAGAGTTTCAAGCATGTGAGCAGGTGTTGAGAAGCAAGGAGGCCTGTATGTCAATGGAAGGACTTAGGAAAGAGCAAGTGAGAGGGTAACTGAGCAGGAGGAAAGAGGATACCAGGTTTGCTGAGTGTGAACCCAGAGGGTGGGCAAGCCAATGAAGACAGGAATGGGAGGCAGAAGTGACTCTGTCCTGGCTCATCTTCACAGTCTCTCCATCCAAGAAGATCTGAGACCATCAATATCAGAAGTATCCAGAGCTGGGTGTCAGGTCCCACTCGAGTCCAAATGGATCAGATTCACATGCTGCAAGCACCCCTGCAGGTTCTATGAGCGCTAGTTTGATCAGCTCCATCCTAGAGCGTGAGGTGCTTACTCCAACTGTGGGTGGGAGGAGATCCATGAGGTTATCACAGCACATGGACATTCTTTTTGTTTCTGGTCCACAGGGGTTCTTGCAGCAGCCTCCCAGTGTGTGTCAATAAATAGTAGGTGACTTGCCAAGCATGCCTCTGGGCAAGTGGTCAGTTTTACAAAGAAGGGCCCATGTAGCTGTGATGGCTTTGGGAAATCTGATCCACTCTGAAACTTTGGTGGATGGTGACTTGGTAGGGATGGGGAAGCTGAAGCCAGGTTCATTTCTGGACAGAGTAATTACAGAAGGGAGTAAGTAAAGGCAAAACCCAAATAGGTTGCTGCTGACTTGGCTTGCTAACCTGCCTGACTTCCCACATATCTCCCCCCAGCAGCAGGTTCTATGGATATTTGCTGGGAGAGGCCCAGAGACCAGGCAGGGGCCTTGATGCAACCTTTCTCAGTTTCCTGTTTCTGCATAAACTGTATCCATTTATATTTTTATTCTCATAACCACTCCTTTTAGGTCAGCAGGGAAGATAGGATATAATTTCTCTATTTATAACCCCTGACCATGTCACAAATCACACCACTAATACATGACTACATTGGGCTTTTAGTCAATGTTCTGACTACAGTCTGTTTCTGCAGAAAAAAAAATGAGCTCTTCTATGAAGGAACTTACTACTTATTTCATAGTCCTAAGGGTTTGGTGGGCCTTAAATTGCTTTATTTCTTAGTCATATAAACAAGAGAGTTTAAAATGCAGAATGAGGGCCCTTTCAGCGACAATCTCCTTTCCCCACCTTCTCCACCCCATGTCCTAGGATACTGTAAACAAGGAAGCTCCACAGAAAGCAGACCTGCCCACTGCTACAGAGGTCTTTCGAGCGATGTGCTAATAAGGTGTATTGATGGCCTTTGCTGGGGAAGCACTCAGGACAAGCTCACCCATTGCTTTCTTCATTCCTGACCCCCCCCTCCCCACCCCAGGTATCAACTTGGCTGTCCAACTCACCACCACCTGGTTCTATGATGAACACATATCACCTTAGACATATCGCTGAAGGAAGTGTTAATGCTTTTTTAATCCTATTAATGTAACAATGGTTTACATCACTGTATGTGATTCAGAGTTATTCAGAAGAGGGTCACACCTCCTCAGATGCATATCACCATACCACACCCACCACCAACACACCCCCCAGTCCTGCTCATAAACTGCTGGGCCCCCTCTACTATGCTCTCCACACACACCCTATGCTAACCTCAATTCTACAGATTTCTTAGGGGTTATTATTCTAGTTTTTGGCTGCCCATTTGCTGTGTTTCTTTAGGAGTCTCAATTTTTAAACAAAAGAAATGGAGGAGTGAGCCAGCTCTCCTGACAGCAGGAAGACGGTCTCCCACACCAGCTCCCGGTGGATTGCTCCGTAGTCAGGGAGACTGGGCCAGGAACACAGAGAAGGAAGGCTCTGAGGCTCCTTATCAGTATTATTTTGCAAGCTCGGCTCTCCTTTCAGTTACACAGCGTGAAAATAGAACTTGTTTGTGAAAATCCAGAGGGGAAATGCTGCAGTGAATTTGCTTCTGTTGACCTAGAGGAAGCACAGCCTTCAGCCATCTGAATATCTTTGACAGATGAGGCCTTCTAGCTCCTGTGGGGCATTTTCCCGGATTGTTTATGCCAACCTTCTTTACTCAAGCTAGGAGGAATGGTTGGAGAAATCAAAGAGAACAGACTTGTGTGAGCATCATCACCAGACCACAGAAACAGTCACCAGAGCCGTGGCTTCTTGCTGTTACTGAAATCGGGTGAAAAGAAAAAAAAGACTTTTTGACTTGAACTTGAAACACCTATGCCTGCTTCTTCCTAGGAAGCAGGCTGCAAAAGGTTAATCAGCATTTTCACTGTTCACCTACTATTGGTATGCAAAAATCAGCTACCAGCTTCTCTCAGCTTTCTTCCCCCCTTTCAGACCTAAAAAGAAAAACTTAGAAACACAGTTTAAACTTTAGACTAGTTTGCCTCAATTTACTCTCTTCTAAACTTCCATGGGTTCTTTCCACCATCCCCAGCCTTCTCACTAAAATCCCAAGTCAAAGCAAGACTCTCAGAGTGCAGACTAATTTATTTCTAACAAAGTGATTACCTAATTACTACAAAAGGAGACATGTAAGTAATACTCTAAATTACTTTAACATTGTCCAGAACCTTTCTCAACATTGTCCAAAGTCCTTTCCCCAGATTGTCCAAAAATCCTCAGTCTCTCTCAGTCCTGATCATGTCACCAACATCAGTCAGTCAGAGTTCATCTCCAGATACTCAAAGACATCTTCCTTTGGCTGCTCTTTTGGCGCCCTCCAACTCTTCCATGCCATCTTCTCCTTGTTGTCCTCCTCCAGGTAGTAGAAGAAACTCCATAGTATCGGAACCAGCAAAGTTCACTTTCTTTCCAGGCCTGACTTTGGCACAGCCTCTCCCAGACACAAGTTAAAGTCAACAAAACACACTCCAACCCAGAGTTCAACTCTCCAAACTCCTTAGCCTTTAGCACACATGCCGCTAGCCTGGGTCAGGCAAAGGCTGCAGGCCCTAGGCCTTGGCAACATGGCTCACATCTTCATCCTGCAAGTCCCTGACCATCCCACAAAATGGCTGATCTGCATCCCAAATCAGAATTCCAATCTAATCCCCTTCTTTGTTTCAAACCTCTTTATATATCCTTATTTCCCACCAAGAGAACTCCTGAGGTAGGAAGCCCTGTCAGGCCTGTATGTTAATTAAAATCCTACCCAGCTCTTAGTAACATTAACAATTCTAAAGCAAGAGACAATGGCACCCAAGGAGGTAGGTGCCCCCTATCATGAACGTGGGCATCTAGTCACCCATGAACTTCCAGATTTGTCTTTGTTTTTACTTTTTAAGAGACACAATTTAGTGATTAAAACCTGAGTCAACAACTCAGTGATAGAGTCTCTGTCCAGCCTCTAGTCCAAGCATCTGTCTTTTAGTAGACAGAATGGACAGCCCCCACTGGGTGAATTGACATCAACTCTGGGAGCAGCCAGGCCCAATATAGAATTAAAAGTATAAAGAATCTCTGCACCATACACAGACCTTAATCTGCCATTTTTGTTCAGTGTGAGACTTTGTAGCATGGTCTCTCTAGCACATTCCTAGCCGGGTGAGATGGCGCAAGCCTGTAACCCAAGCGCTGGGAGGCAAAAGGTCAGGGATCGCTTGAATTCACGGGTTTGAGACTAATCCAGGCAACATAGTGAGACCTGGTCTCGAAAAAGCAGTCAAGTGTGGTGGTGGGCACCTGTAATCCCAGCTACCTGGAAGGCTGAAGCTGGGAATCATTTGAGTCCACGGGATCAGGACTACCCCGGGCAACATAGTTAGACCTACCCTCAAAAAAATAAATAAATGCATAAATAAATAAAGAGATATGCTGCACACCACATCAAAAGGTACCACTCAGGGGTCTAAGAAGAAAGTTTTTTGATAATTTACAAAAATCACTTAGCTTTTCTCTCTTAGCTTCTTTATCCATCAAATGTTATAATAAAATTGATTAGCCAAAAAAACCCACAAAAACCAGCATTCATTTATGGAGCTCTTATTACTTCAGGCACTGTGGTTAGTCATTCATATGTGTCCTATTTAATCATCCTAACAATATTGATTGGATTTCCTCTCTAAATAATAAAATTGAGACCTAGTTTCAGGAGATGCTAACTGGCAGATTTGAGATTAAACTTGATATATTTGTTTTCAAATCCCTTAACTGTCATTTATCATTTACAAAGAGATGGTTAAGAAGGGGTCCTTGTTTTAGACCTACTGGACTTTGTAGTGTTCAAAGTATTTTGTGAACAGCATCTTTGTTGAATCTCATAATAGCTCTAAATACAGTGGGACAGATTTTTCTCCCATTTCACAGATGACGAAATTAAGGTACAGACAGATAAAATTATTGGCCAGGGTCCCAGAACTGGTAAATGCTGGAATAGGAATAAGGACATAGGATTCCTGACTCCTACTTCTGTGTAGTACTCACTCCTACTCGATCTCTATTTGGAAAGAGAATTACTTGCTAGAAGCTACCCGAGTTATCATGGAGTCGAAGTGCCTTATTTTATATTTGCAGAAACTAAGATTCAGAGAAAGGAGTTTCCTAACCAAGGTCACCCATTAGTCAATAACCAATCCAGCCCAAGATAGTCCAAATTAAGCAATATCTTCACTCTTGCAAAAGAGTGAAAGAAGAAACTGTAAGTGAATAATCAGTTAAAAAAAAATTGAAGGGACATGTTGCCTTGGAAGTGGGGAAGAGGAAGCCTTAGGATGGAGACTGTTTGTATTTTGGATTTTTTTATCTTAACAGTATTTCCAAAGAGATTTTGTTTCAAGAAGAAAAAATAAATAAATAAATAAACATGAATTAACCATCGACATCATGGGCAAACAATTACAAAGTAATTTGGCCTTAGTGTCAATGCATAGGTTCTGCTTTAAGATGTTAATTTTATGTAGGCCATATTAGCTTTAAAGGACAGTTTCTTCCAAGATTTGAAAACGTATCTTTAGTTGGCTGATTGAATGAGTCACTGTTTCCGCCACCAGAGGGCGATCCAGGAGAAGGCTGGACACCCTAACTCTTCAGAAGCCATCCAGTACCAAACACAGGCTTGATCATGGTATCTCCCCTGCCACACACAGGTTAACAGAAGATAGGGGAAGAAACAGCCAACAACCAGGAACAGGAATTATCACACGCCTGGGCATCGTGGGGTATGTGATGGGTAATGAAAGGTGTGTGTGATGATGGCTTTGTTTTTATTATTGTTTTAGTATAGTCTTTATAGTCTTAGTCTAGCATAGGATTGATTTTCCACATACATATCATTCAATTCTTAGAACCCTGAAAAGCATGTATTACTATTTCCACTTTATAGATTAAGAAGTAGAAATTAGGTGAAATTAAGTGACATTTAATTGCACAAATGTAAAAATATATTACTGTTAACCATCTTTCAATAATATTTGCACTGTGCTAGGACTTTTCCTGCAAAGATCATATAATAACTTCCTATTATCTGTACTCCTATTAAATATCTTTCATTTGAAGAGTTCCTTCAAATTTTTTAACTAAAACGGTTATTCCACACTCTTGCCATTCCACTCCAGTCACTCAAATAATTTTTGTGGTTGCAGGCACATATCTGTTTGTATGTCCTTCATGATTTTATGCCAACTTCATCTGCTGGAAACATGCCTCCTTTCCTTAATTTACCTCTGGATCACCATATGTTGATGTGCTGGCATTTGCATTGCCCTCTCCCTGAGCCTCATGTCATTCCCCTCTGGGCCTGAATGTGGGAATGTGTTGAGACACAGAAGAAGCTTGATAAGTACTCCCTTACAGTGGCTCCCAAATCTCAATAGTCATTAGAGTCACCCCTCATGCTTGTTGAACTTGCAGCTCTTTCACCGTCCTACCCCACCCCACATACAAGCTGATTCCAAGATCTAGGATCCCATCCTTGTACATTTCACAAGACTCTGATACAGATGGTTTGTGAATCTCATTTGATAGAATACCTCTCGTTGCAGTCCCCTGAATATATTTGCACGAATATATCACATCCTCCGTTATCATTTGTCATTTGTTGTGTTATTTTAGGCATTTTTCTCAAGTTGCCTCGTTTTTATACAATTTTTTTTCTCGAGTAGAAGCTCTGTCCCTCTTTTCATATCCATCAGGTCACTCTTGGGTTGTCAGTTTCCCCAAACTTCTTTTTTCCTAAAATGGAACTTCCTCCCTGTATTCACATGGGTCCCTCTCACTCCCCTGGTATCTCTGTGTAGACAACTCCCAGTGATCTTACTACCTGAGTACTAACATCCCCAAAGACACTGTGTGCCCTTGACTTCCCTCAGCAGAGTTTAGTCCGCTGTGATCTCTGTTTTAAGCACCCATCATTCTGGGTTGTCTTGGTTGCTTTGTTCCAAATTCACCTCCTGGATACTTGCTGTGTTCCTTCGGGGTCCAGATACAGGAACGTTGGTTTCCTTGCTCATTATTGTGTCACAACACCATGTGGGTCTGCTAAGAAAAAGTAACACATCAGAACAAAAGATTGTAAGGGAGAGTAGACACTTGACTGCCTCAGGCCAATGAGCATGCATCAAGAGACATGACCAGGAAGGCCTGGGGACCCTAAGATAGATGCACATCTACCAACATTGATCCCAGGATATAATTAGTGACATGCCTTGCTGATAAGATTGAGACCGTGAGCAGGAGTCGAAAATGTGGTTTGATTACAATATCTGATGACAATATCTGAGCAGCAGACTCACTCCCCTAAAACTGAAAAATCCAATGACATGTTTACCCCTAACCCTTTCACCCCTCTTGATTATCACTGTATACAATCTTCACTTTACCTTAGCCCTCTTACCCCCTCATGATTGATGCCACATAATGATAATTCCATCAATAAAACAAGGCAAGTATCTCATGAATGTTGAGCAGATTGGCCACTGGCAAACTGATTCCAAGACTCTCCTTCTCCCTTATCAGTGTATTGCTCCCTAAAACCCTGTTTCTAGTTTGTTGCCATCTCATTGCAACAGCACCATGCACACAACCTTATCTGTACTAGGTACTTAATGGTTACTTGTCAAAATTGGAAGAAGACAGAAACTTTAGAAAGCACCTTAACTCACAATGGGCTGTTATGTGTGAAGACAATGAACTTTGGGATGTCTTGGGGTTCCCAGGAGTGGCTCAGGGGAGCTGGGGAACCCTGACTACTCTGCCATCTTCATTTATACTGTGAATCTGAGTCAGTCCAACTCAATCCGTATGTACTAGCACCTCTAATGTGACATGCATTCTACTGGACACCGGGGAAGCAAAATCATATAAGACCGTCCCTGAACTTGAGGGTGTGAAATTTAAGTGAAATGATTTTGTGAGGCCAGTTTGCTTAACTATTAATAAGAAACAAGAGATGAGACTATTTCACTCTCAGGAGAGTTCAAAACACTGTCTTTTAATTGCCACATAATGTAAGAGAAGTATTAAAAAACTATGAGGCAAAATGGAAAAAAGCCAAATTTTAAAGTCCCATGAACCCAGGTTGAAATACCAGAGTGCTTATAACCTTGATTTGTGTGGGTAAAATAAGCCTGAAAATGATCTAACAATCCTGGCACATAGCAATAGTGACCATGATTAAGCCCTATGCTAGCCCTCTGCTGAACACTTCCTATGCCCTCGCTATGCCACAGGTTAAATTAAAGCTCTAGGGCTCCTGAATAGCCACTGATGATTTCTTTCATTCTTTCAACTATCCAGTGGAAGTGCATTTATTGTTCACAATTTGCTCCTGCAGACACTGGCTCAGAGGGATGAGAAGCTGACCTAAAGTGACCCAAATAATTAATGACATCATCAAGATCTGAACTTGGAACTGGCTGATGAATCAGTGAGATAAAGTAGGCACGCATGGTGCCTGACAGATAATAAACCATCGATAAGTGGTTTCTAATATCCTTATTACACTGAAGAAATGGGGCCCAGAGAATTATTACCATTAAGGTGAGTTACTTAGAGGACGGTTTAGCAAGTGGGGTGAAGTCTGAGTTCCAGGGTCAGTGTCATAGGAAGAGAGTCAGGGCTGCTGCTGTAACTCCTCCTGTCCTCTGCTTCCCAGAGTAGTATCCACCGCCTATATCCTGAGGAACTATGGCATTTTAGGGTACAGAGGGTCTCACAGGTCACCGGGTCAGTGTTCCCCTCAAATGCATGCCTCTCTTATATATCCCTGTCAAATAGCTCTTGCTCCTTATGTCTCCACCTCAGCCCTCTACACCATCTGCATACCAGCTCTTCATTGTTCATGAGCAAAGAAGCAGAGGAAAGAGCCCAAACCCCATACATGGACTTCCAGGACCTTCACTCCACAGATGACCGACCTGGGGTGGGATTAGCTGGGCACCATGTTGGAAGGTCTGGGGTTCTCCTCTCCCTCCTGCAGAATGAGCCTTGTTTTCTCACCCCTGCCATGTTCCTTTTCCCTCCAAGAGGCAGGGAGAAGCAAGAAAGGTTCATGTGTTTTAGAATCAATGTTAAAAGAAGTACACGTGAAAGAGATGCTAAGTCCCAGGATTGGTACCACCAGCACCACCCTGGAGGTGGGAGGCCGCTGTCAGGACAGCAGCCACCCTGACCAAATGCTCCTACATTCCATCCAGATGCAACCCTTTCCTGTCTAGGCCAAGAGGCCCTTGTTCATGCTCCCCAGCTACTCCTTAATGACTATTTTTCTTTCTTTCTTTCTTTCTTTCTTTTTTTTTTTTTTTTTTAGACCAAGTCTTGCTATTTTTGCCCATGGAACCGCAGGCTCATGTTGCCTTGGATATCACGGACTCAGGCCATCCCCAGCCTCAGCTTCCCAGGTAGCTGGGATTACAGGCCCGCGCCACCACGCCCAGCTATATTTTTGGAAGTAGGTCTCGCTATGTTGCCCTGAGCGGGACTCAAACCGCGATCCCTGGTCCCCACCGCGGCTTCCTAGGCTACCGCTTACAGGCATACGCCACCATGCCCGACCACCTTGATGACTAATTTTTATCTCCAGGGCTCTCCTGAACTTTCCTTTCAACAACATGAAAATCTGGGAAGGGAGGTGTCAGAGCATAATTTGCGACCCTCTTCCCCCCCCCCCCCCCC
>PVHY01006446.1:41434-74640 GCA_004024945.1 Uropsilus gracilis | reverse complement strand
GGGAGAGGGAGAGGGAGAGGGAGCGGGAGCGCTCAAGCCCAGAGAAAGTGTTAAGATTCCTGGGGTGCTGGGAGGCTAACCTGCCATTTTCTGCTACCCCACCCTTGCAGACAATGGTCCTGGCCTTGCCCTGCTTGATGTATCTGTGTAACTAATAAAAGTAATAAAGAACCTAATAGATTGAGCTGATGCTTACAGATGGCAGTGAGAATTGGCTAAATTATAGAGGTATGTGGCTGATAGTATGTTCGACATCCATTCCTGTTCTTGTCTAGACTGGATTTCCTCAGGTTTAGTTTCATAGTGCTGCCATTTGCTTCAAGGACACAATGTTGCAGGACTATGTCTAGCACTTTTAACACTGTTATATTAAAGTGTTGTTAAAGGCAATGTGTGTGTTTGCTAGTGTAGCTTCTATTACTGGAACTACAATTTAAAAACCATGAATTCAAAGGCTTAGTCTGAGCAGAAAGAGTGCCAGTAGTTGCATTTAATTTAAAATTATTTTTCATCTCAGATCTTGTATAATCAAATGTATCTCTATTCTATATATGATTTCTATCTTTAGAAAGCACCCTGATATTCAAAACATATCCAATCCTACAGATGTGCCCTGTTGTACCTAAATTCTAAACTGATAAATCTACGTCCAAACCTAAGATTTTAGAATACTTTAAATTAAATAAATATTTGAACTGCAATATCCAGTCACCAGATTGAGTCTTTACACTCTATTTTGTCTTAAGGAGATATTATTTTGACAGATTGATGGAAGATATTAAGTGTCAGAATACTAGTGCATAATTTTCTATAGTTGGGTAAATAGTCTTTAGGAAAAATAAAATCTGCCATTGCTATAAAGGTAAATAGAAAACTTAAGACAGTTATATTGTCAATTATATCAAAATAAAGTAATGTCTTTTGGCACAAGTAAGAATGTATTACATAATTTAAGTCTGTAGGAATAGAAATTGAATCAATATGTAAATTTTGAAATGAATGATTTGCCTCACAATGATAATGTACTTTTTATAAATTAAAAAAATCTTTAACAAAAAAGGAGGAAATGATATAAATTATAAAAGGAATATTGATCAGCTTTTAAAAGGTATTGTGTAGCATTATTAGAGAAATGAAAATGAATTTAGAATATAAAGAGCTTTATTTTTATTTTGATGTTAGTTTTGGTTTAAACGTGGATTTTTCTTCTCCATCGTCTCAACCCCTTTATATCCTTTCTTTGTTGACACACTGCCACAAGAGCAATTAATACCTAGTAAAATATGTCCAATTTCTAGAATATCTGACATTGTAATTATTTAATGAAATGTTAATAATTGAAGAGACATCAAATTTCTTGAACACCTGGGGTAGTCTGGCTGAACTTCAAATAGAAAATTACATTCCATCTATTGATATTTCCTCATGTCTCATTTGTTTGACTTGTCAGGTAGCTTAAAAACAAAAGCAAATGAAATACAACAGAAACTACAAAGTTGTTATATAACAGAAATTCACAGAATCCTTTTCGATGGTAATATCTTTGACTCTACAATGAATGTGTAAACTTCTGAATATGTATATTTTAATGTAAGACTTACAAAGTGGTTCCTTTGATAACCTTGAAATCTATATTTCAACAAAATAGAAAAATGGGATCTTATTAATCAATTTAAGAATAATCATTTCTGCATATTTTACTTAGACTAGAGGAAAAAAATACAGAATGCATTAAGCATTATGCAAAATCAACACTAGCATATATGAAGACCCTGTTTTTCGGAGCCTGGAAGTATATCCTGACACCAATATAATTCCTTCACCTCCCAACTGGCATGTTATATATTTCAGACTAGCTCTATAAACAGAAGCAAAGATTATGTTTACTTATAAACATCAAGATAGAGTTAATTTATGATGATCTCATGTTTGTCTACTTTATTTTATTTTTTTGTTTTGTGCCAAAACTTTGATTAAAAAAAAAAAATAACCACTAGCATCATAGTGAATTCTAATGGGGAAAAATATATTCATGTTATATCATGATTGAATTAGATATATTTCAAATATTCTGTTCTGTATTCACTCTTAGTAAGATAATATCTTCAAAATCAAGGACAACTAAACATATTCTACATAATATCATACATATGGAAAACAATTAAATTAATATAATTTCATTTATAAATGATTCCAAGATTATAGAGTTGATGAAATATTGGCAAAATATAAAGGGTTATTTGGGAAACCTCAAGGCATTGTGAGGGAGTGTTTTTCCACTAGGAAATATTGACTCTAATGTTTGCACATCATGTGAAAAAAGTATGAAGTAGATGTGCTTTTACTTTATGACAATACAGTAGAGTATCTCTTTCATTGTGTTTGAGGAATTATTTAAGAGATATTTCTCTGAGCTATGAGATGGAGGCTATATTATTATCTCCCTGTTGAAAAGATGAGGGATAGTGAAATTGGAAGGTTAAATGGTTTGTTCACCATCTCATGCTAAGTTATTGGCAGAGGAAATATAGGAGAATAGCCTCTGGACTTTAAATCTGTTGCTTAGCTACTGATCCACAAAAGCTCCCAATTGACTTGAACTACAAAGTACTAGAGAATTTGAAGATTCAAAAAAGATGATACCTCCACTGAATGAAAAGTGGAAAATTCTATCAACAGCTTGTTCTAAACACAAGCTATTTGATTATTCTCATCAAATACATTCTTTATATTCGTATATTCAACTTATTTTTTAAATTTTATATTGTCATAAGTAAATTCCTAGATAACACTGCGTGGCAAATACATATTACAACATAACCACCTTAGCTCAACTCAAATAATATCTGTGAAATATAAGTAGGTACAGAAAAAATTATTTTCACATTTACTTTACCTCAGTTGTAATAAGTGAAGCTATTTCAGCTGTCAGAAGATAAATGTTATTGTGCAATTTCTTCCACTGCAAGGGGAAATCGAAATAGGATTTAGACTTTTTTCGGGATTCAAATAGTAAATATATGTTAAAATATGAAAATCAGGTGAAATTAGGTTTGATCAGAACAAGTCCAATAAGAGAAACACACAATTCCTAATATCCTCTTACTTAAAGAAAAGTTTTAACTGATTCATTGATTTTGCTTTTATTTCACATGTACTTAGAAGAAATAGCTCTATCCCATTCCATGGCTACTGGAAAGTAAGAGTTGATGATAGAAAGGAATGTAGAGAACTTTTGCTTATACAGATAATATTTTGATTTCTACTATAACCCCTTTGACTCCTCCTCTGACCCTAATTATATTTTCTTCAAGTGAAATACACAAATTCCCTGGGTGAGTGCATGGAAGCGACAGTAGGATTACTCAGTTCTACTACTAGGCTATTGAGACCCTGTCTTTTTTTTTTTTTTTTTTTTGAGACTAAGTTTCGCTATGTTTGCCCGTGGAAACACAGGCTCACGTTGCCCGGGGTATCACGAACTCAAGCAATCCCCAGCCTCAGCTTCCCAGGTAGCTGGGATTACAGGCGTGCACCACCCCCAGCTATTTTTTGGGGACTAGGTCTCACTGTGTTGCCCTGAGCGACACTTGAACCACGATCCCTAGCTCCAGCCGTCTCGTAGGCTGAAGCTTACAGGCACGAGCCACCGTGCCTGGCGAGACCCTATCTTTTGAGACCCTGTTTCTTTCCGTGAAAAACAGCAGTCAGCAGAACAGTAAGACATGTCATTACTAAGACTGAATAGAGCAAGTTTAGTGACTGAAGAAATCAGTACTTGGAAGTCCTCTGGAACTTTGACACTCCAACTAGGATATTTATACCTGCACCAAATGCTCTCCTTCATGATATAAATCTTATTCTACAATCAACATGTCCTATGTCCTAAAAAGTACTATTTCCAGAATAAAAACTGACTCACTATTACCTCATGGCAAACATGCTATGAAAGCCCCATTTTCCTTCTTAAAAATAATCTTATTTATTCAACTTTTCTTTATTTTCACTCATTTTATTGTGGTATTTGCATATAAATATCCTGTAAAATTTACTTCTACATTTATGTCAGTCTTTTATCAGGTCCTAATGCATTCTCTACATTTCATGAATTTGCTGACTTTCATGCATATATTTTTAATATAGTCCAGTGATTTCCAATATTAGTTTATATTCTTTATTCATTTTTCCTTGCATGATATCACCCTGTCAATGCATACAATGAGATTGAGCAGAACATCTGGAAATAAGGGACTATTGTTTACAGTCAAAATAATCATATGAAGAAAAACTTATTTTAGTCACCTTGGACTTCGGGGACAGAGTTTATTATTAAACTTGGTGCCATTTCTATCATTCTTTTTGGCTATCACAAACTATTTATTTTAACTTATTATGTTAATAGTTTCATTCAAGGACAACATGAAAATAAGTTAGAAATATATCTTCACTAAGTTTAAAAAATTCTATAAATAATGTCAAAAAATTCATTTCTCAGTAGTAAAATCCCAATGTTTAGTCAAAATTGTTGAATTTTAAGAGTATGGTAAACAAAGTTAAATTTGATAAAATACATATGCTTTGATAAACTTGTTCACATACATTTGCAATTTTTATTTTTAACTTTCTTATAAGAGAATGAAGGCAATTATCTTTATTATACTATTTTTATGCATTTATTCAAGGAGCATAAATATTTGAAGTAAGTTGTTAGAATATGGTAGCGCTCATAGGTATATCAAATTTCCTAAAATGTCATTAAGCATGGTGTTTTGTTAACCAAAAGGCAAAATAAATCTTAGGGAAATAAAATACATATTATCACTTTTTATAAAATTATCACATTCATTATATCAACAATGAGAGAAATATTATCACTAGGTACATGTATACCTTGTTCTTTCTATACTAACTAGGCTTGATCAATCTTTATAGATAAGTCAAGACTTTACCCTTTTATTGGTTGGTTTTACCTCTAATGAATTTACACTTCTCAAGCTCTCTCTCAATATTTTTTCTACCTGTGACCTACCTGTCTGTGTTCCAGGGCTTAGTCACTCTCTAATACACTATAACTCCTGACAATAAAGTGGCTGAGAGGCAAAGAAAAACTGTTTATTTTTGATAAAAGTAGGAATCTTGCTGTGAGGAAATAAAGATTCTAAAGAAATAAAGTGCAGTAAAATTTAAAAGCTATACTTTATATAAAAGCTATCAAATAGTTCAGAAATTAATAAATGACAGTATTACTTTGCTTTAAAATGTTATTAGCTTAGAATATTACTAAAAGTAATGTGACATTAAAAATAAAAGCTAAAATAATGTTTAGTGGGGTTAAATAATTTAATAAACAAAATCATTGATAATTATATATTTTTTCAAAACTATCAATTTATTACAGAGAATGTCTGTTAATAGTACATTCTATTTTGACAAGGAGTTATTTTGTCTGTCTGTTCCAAAGACAATGTTTTATCAAAATCAGATTCCTTTCTCATTGAAAAAGTAAAAAAAAAAAAAGGTGAAACAATTGTCCTTAATTGATAAACCAATAATCTGAACTCATATCAGCTAATAGAAACCAGTATGAATCCTAGTTAAAAGAATGATTGATAAACATTGTAACTCAATTACTAAGGTATTTAAAAATTGTCATAAGGAAACATCTACATAACAGGTTATACAAATCATCCTTTTATTCAAATAAAGTGCACTTCAACTCACAGCAATATTCCCAGGCCTACATTTCATTCAACTTAGTACACCTTATAGGAATGTGAAGAACAACACTAAACACTGAATTTTAGGAGAGGTAAATCCTTATAGAAAACATCAAAAATTGTTTTCTTTGTAGTGTGTAGAATATCATTTATCTTTCAATCAGCCAGCTTTGGAATTAAATGAACCAGTGAATTATCAATTCTAGAATATGGCCTTGTAAATGGAATATTTTAATTTCCAAATGTTTGTGAAAAGTATAAGAACATGATATTACATCTTTTTGTGCTTTGACCTTGTGTCTTATGACTTTAAGACCTCACTCATTAGTTCTACATACATTTTTTGGCATTTTTTACAGGTTCTTTGGGATTTTCTCTGTACATAAACATGTCATTTGTAAATTAGACATTTTTTTTAATTTGGATATATTTTATTTTTCTATATTTTGTATGCTGACTGAGAATTACAATACTGTCTTGAATGAATATAGTAAGACTAAGCATCCTTGATCTCTGTTTTCGGGTAAAACCACAGTCTTTTTTCATTAAATAGAATGTTTGGGGAGATGAATGAATAAAATCAGATTGAGATGAATAAATGAATGAATTCTAGACTTTTTTTCAGTTTCTATTTATTAATGGATTGCATTTTTCTCTGCCCTATTTTAATAAGAGCTTTTATCATGAATGTTGGATTTTGTCAAATGTTTTTTTCTTCATCAATTGATAAGATTCATGCTTTTTTAAAAAAAATTTTTAGCAACATACTTTTTTTAATATAATATAATATTGGACTCACATTTTATTCTTATAATAAGCTACATATGTCATATATTATTACCTTTATATGTTATTTGATTTGAGTTGTTAGATTTTGTCCAGTTACTATACCTAAATATATGAGAGATCTGGTTTTAGTTTTCTTTTTTTGTGTGTGATATCTATATCTGATTCTGTTATCAAGTAACTATGGCTCTCATAAGATGAATTCTGAAGCATGATTTATTATCTTTTATTTTCTAGCAGGGATAATGAAGATTCAGTGCTAATTTTTATCTAAACACTGTGCAATTGACCAGTGAAATCATATGCACCTATCTTTCTGATTATCTGGGTTTTTCAGATGCATTTTTTTTATTTTAGTATTTTTATTTTTGGTCTTTGTACTATACATGACTGCATAATTGTTGATCCCCAGGATTACCCCATCCCACCACACTCCCTATGGCCTCTTTGCCGCCTTTCTTTTTGTTGTTTGTCCATGTTTAGTCCTTTAGTCTTTTTGGTCTTTTTTTTTTTTTTTAATATCTTAATTGGCCATTCTGAACACCCCTGGATTGTATCCATGTTTCTTGTTTCTTGGTGGCTGTTCTTTCTATTGTTTTCTGCCTAATTTGCTGCTTCATCCCATTATGTTTCAGGTCTTTAGTTTTGGGGACCCGATTCCCAGTCTTGTGTTTTGGTAGAGCTACTCCTCCAGGAGGACAGTCTTTGGCTGATGGTAGGTCTCCAGGTCTTCTTTTTAGGAGCTTTGCTGTCAGGCCACTGCCATTCTTTTTATTTATTTATTTATTTATTTATTTATTTATTTATTTATTTGTTTGTTTGTTTGTTTGTTTGTTTGTTTGTTTGTTTGTTTGTCTGTCTGTTTGTTTTTGTTTGTTTGTTTATTTATTTTTTGAGACTAGGTCTTGCTATTTTTGTCCATGGAACTGCAGGCACACATTATCCAGTGTACCATGGACTCAAGTGATCCCCATATTCTATTGGAACTGGGTCTCACTACGGGCCCCAGGCAGGACTTGATCCACAATCCCCAGCCCCAGCCACTTTATAGGCTGAAGCTTACAGGCACGAGCCACCATTCCCAGCTGCCACTCATTCTGTAGGCATCCATCCTTTGGCAATGGGAGTGTGCTGTTCTTTGTTGACTGCATCTCTGTGCCAGGTTTATGGTCATAGCTCCCCCGTGATTGGTATGCAGAACTTTCTCATGTTTGTTCTCACAGTTCATTGCTCTGTGAACTTGCATTCCTCATTTTTAGTCCTGCCTTAGAGACATTTGTTTTTAAAGTCTTTCTTTTGTTCCTTGCCTCTTCTGTTTCTTTGGTTGAAGTTTTGTCTGGATGTACTTACTGCTGGAGTGGGCTGCTCGGAGTGGAGGCTAACTGAGAGGAGTCTGTGGTGAATCACCCTCCCAGTCCTCCCCCTAGCCCTTCCCCACCCACACACACACACACACACACACACACACACTGCACTCTGCTTCTCAGCAGGCCTCAGGTATGCGATGCCCACCACCAGCTGCCCTGGCTGTTCCTGGAAGCACGCCCCTTCCCCACCATGTGGAGGACGAGAACCCATTGCGCAGCGGGCGCGGTGGCACCTGATGTCCGAGCAGCCACCGGTGTGGGCCAAAACTGGCCCACGCAACCCTCGCACACAAGTGACTCACCTCATCCACCCTCCAGAGGCAGAAGTCTGCACGCAGGAGGGTGTTGGCCCCACCATCAAGGCGGGGTTGGGGGAGGGGGGTATGGGCCTAGTTGAGCTCTCGGCCCATGTGGCAATCAGCCCTGGCTGCCCCCTAGATGCATTTTGATTGTGAATTAAATTTCTATATCATATTGGATGAGCTAGTTGTTTGTGATATGAGGAATTGGTATATTGCATATAAATTGTTGATTTAGATGAGTAAAGTTTTACACTTTTCTTTATTTAATTGTTATGAATATGGATTCTTTTGCTATATTCTTTATTTTATTTCTGATATTGGTAAGTTGTGTCTTTCCTACACAATATTTATCCACTTTATTTTCCTCTAATGAACATTTTTTCATTTCAGTCTCTGTTTTTCTTGAGACATAACTAAAAAAAAATGTCCTTTATTTTGTATATGTTGATGAACTGGTATTTTCAACCGCTGAGATAGAAAATGACAAAAAATAAGGCCAAAATAGGAAAGTAAAACTCAGATTATAATAAGGAGGGATAATATTTCAAAATAGTTTTAATCATTTGGTAAGTTGGTAGAAATTTAGCTAATAGAAAGTTTAGCTAGAAGAAAAGCAATGACATTTAGGAAGATCTCAATGGTGCAGTTCATCACACCTTTACACCAGCTACAGAAAACAAAGAAGGGACTAAAAAATGAGAATATCAGATAAATGATTCTAATATGAGTTTTCAAATAAACAAAAGTTAAGATACATTTAATTATAAAAAAGACAAATGCACAAATGCAAATATACATTTAGTTCATATTAATAAATCTCAAAAAATGAATTTTCTAGAATAGACTAAATTTCAACACAGTACTATTTTTTCCAGCCTTGTTTTAATGACTTTATACACACACACACACACACACACACACACACACACACACATATACTGATATACTGTTTGGTTATTTGGTAGCTTCGTCTTTTAATTCAAGTTATCTCACATGGAATCCCCATACATCAGTAAACATGACTGAATATATAGCTGGACCAAACACAAGACTGTAAAAATTATATATAAGATAAAATAGAAAGCGTGGAGTATTAATACAAAAGTCCAGGTGAAGATAAAGTATTTCATCAGATAAGAAAAAGAAAACAGAACACAGAGGATGAAAGCAATCTTTTGTATACATTTTAATATTGACTTTTTTTTGCAAAATGAAGTCATGCTTTTTAGAGTCATTATTGAATGCCATCGAGCAATGCAGTTCTTACACACTTGATTCAATTAATACTAGCAGAATGCCCTTCTTTAACATAAGATCAGTGAAGTGATCATAATCACATCTTGATTTAATTCTTGTATTGTTCATCCTGAGACTTGAATATGTATATTTTAAGAATTATGTACATCAATAATTTTTGAGATAGTGAATAAATAGTAAATGCATTTGGAGTATTCAAAGTAACTTGTGTGCAATATAGCAAATAGTTCTATGACCTAGAGAGATGTTTTAGTTCTTAGCCAAAATAGGGTATGTTTAGGAAGCAGAGATCTGATGATATATAATCAAATCATATAAACTCCATCCATACATGTATAAGTGTATCTAACAATTATTTTTATTTTACTGGAACTAAGGTCTACTGACACAAATGAAATCATCCCCTTGGTCTTTCTTTTTTATAATGCTAATTACCATTTGCAGTGAGTTTTCTACATTCAACATTCCTTCTCTCTCTACAAAGTTACATTCATTTCTATGCTATTAATAGTAAAGGTGTATGTAGGAAAGCCTGGCACACTTACAAACATTGTCTGAAACTACTCTTACTACCCTATTTTCATTTTTACCATAATTAATGTAAGGAATAGCATGCAATACACTTAATGCCTATCTCAATGTAACCAGCTCATGGTAACTAACACTTATATAGGAGTAAAATGTTTAGATAACATCAATCAAGTGTCAATGTTATGAAAAGGACTGATAGCCATACTGGATATTACTGTGGAGTTAATCTCACTTATTACTGGTAATGTTCTCTCTTCTGGATGCAATTTATTTTTAATTCCTCATTAACCTCTTTATATCACTCCAGTGTACTGTAGAAAAATCATTTTTCCCAGGCTATATTATATAATTTCATCAGAAACAAACTCATACCTGTCACACCAGGAAATAAATGATACTCCCAAACCACAAACAACCAATACAACTTTTAAAAGTCTACTCTATTATAAATATGCTCTCAAACTCACAAGAGCAACACTGATAAACCACAATTCCTTGGCTTGATATTGTCATCACATATATGTCCATATATTGACAAAATTTCACCAAATAGTTCCTTTATAAAATTTGGATTTATATTTGATATCATAAAAATCTTAGAACTATGGGAAATAGTCTTTATTGTTGTATTTTTATGAGAACTAATGCACTATTTAATAATTATCTGGGCTCTCTCATGTCACTTTTTTAATTTATAAAATATAGGGAAAGGCATTAAATAGTTTCTTTATAGTAAAATCTTCTTCATAAATCCTATTCATCAAATGATGTTAACTTTTAACCTGCTAGCTAGTTTTTAAATTACAGTATAATTTTATAGTTCCTCTCTTCTTATACAAAATATTTTATAATGTATTTATTATAGCAAAAACTAAAAAAGTACAGAAATAGAAGAGATGATATAATTGAGAGCAGTTTTGGTATTAAAAGGAGAGTTTGAATTAAATTTCTAAGTTTAAGACCAGGATAGTTTATCTTGTATTTATTTTTAATTTTTACTTAGATGACATTGGTTTATAATACCACAATTCCCAGGATCCCTGACTGAGTCAGTAATCCCAGTGTCTTTGCCCACCATCTTGAACTGAAGCCTCAAGGTATTTCTCTCCACTCACTTTATGTTCAAAAAGTGTGTATCTCCTTGTGTACTCTCTGTGCAGTCTCTGTTGATCTTTGATATCCACTCAAGTGTTTCATTTGTCCCCCGATGGGACATTCTGGGTATCACTCCAGTTAAATCTTAGGTATTCCTTTAAGAAGTAAAGCAAGGAAGTTCTTCTCCCATCATCTTCTTGATGTCCTGTCTTTTCCATGATAGAAAACTTTTTGTCAAAAGACTACCTCAGCCTTGATTATAAATGCTTGGGTCAACTGAGCACAGTGAAACATCTATTCAACTGTAATTTTATTTTTTTATTTTCATAATAAAATACTTGCTTTCACATATAACTTATGCTAAGGAGTGAGAATATTTCTATGCAGGGAAATTTCTCGTATTTGGTTTAAATCCACTTCAGATAGTTTAAGCTTTGTGTATTCTATATATGTGAAGTATATATAAAGATTTCTATAATATGAACATAGTGTAGAGGTACTGCAGGACATTTTTTTCACTGGTATCACTTTTCCTCATGGTGCCTCTAAATTTGTCTGTACTAATACCTCCTACACCTCCTGGTTATATATGCAAATTCACTAAGTTGTGACAATGTGAACATCTCACGACATGGTATTTCTACGCTTAACGGCATTTAAATTTGTTTCAAGTTCATATACTTACACCATTATCATTGTTTAGTTCTTACTAAAATTTAATCATTTTTGGCCAATTGTTTCATTCTAATATTAATTTTTTGTAAATTTTAATGGTATCACTCTGATACAAGAATTGTGATGCAACTGCAGGCTTTGTTGTCAGTGTGTGAATTGAGTAACAGATGTGCAGTGACCGATAACTGATAGAATTTCAAATAAGTGTCATGATTGGCCACTAGTCATGAGATATATATGCAATTCACATAGTAACTTTTAGAATGGTGAGTTGACAGTGAGATTTACATATCATGTTACCACTGTTAAAATAGCATGAGAAGTAAAATTTGAACTTTTGTTGGGATACTGCTATCATTTTAGCACAATGTGTTTAAAATTTGTGTATATTAGAAACATTCAAGGTGAGAACTACTTATGTAACAAAATCATAAAGTGCACCAGCTTTTTAGAAATGAGGTCACCAGCTATTTCCTGGAAAAATATTTTAATTGATATTATTTAGAATTGTTAAGACATAATTTTTATTGGATTACTTATTACTTTTAAATTCTTTTCAGATAATGCATTCCTCTAGTCACTGCATCATGGAAGGTTTTAGTACCCACTACTAGTAAGTCATATATGTAGAGAAGATCACTGTGACTTGGAGGCCCGGGAAATTACAGCTGTCACTGCTACCTCTTAACTACAGGGGAAAATAACTGGTTGGTGAGATTAAGCAGCCAGATGGTGGAGAAAAAAAAAAAAATAAGGTTCTCTTAGAACAATTACGGGAGGCAACACGAACTACTGCAAATGTGGAAATAGGAAAGAAGTAACAGATATCTCAGTGCTAACCTAGACGTTCTCACATAGCTAAATATTTTGCAGAAATGTGGGGGAAATTCTAATTCTATTGCTTTCTTCTCATTTATTAAAAGGCAATTTCAGCTAAATTAAATTCCTAAACATAGTATTTTGCTGTCATTACTAAGACCTATCCAGAATTTTAACAATACTTTCTCTAACTAAAGTGAACTATATTGTTCAACCTTATATTTAATGAGAAAAAATTTCAGTTTTTTCAAGATCTTAATAAAATCTATAATTGACCTACTTTATAATAAATTGATTATGCTTCAAAGTCATGTCTGTATATTCTCAAATATATAGTTAACAAAAATTTCCCCCTGTAACTAGGAAGAAAACAGTTTAATTTAAAATCGCTATTGTTTATTATTTCTATCCTGAGAAAGTTCTTTTCTTACTTTTGTATACTCACTCTACCCCCAGCACCTGTTCTTGATCCTTGGCATAAGCTATCTGCTGCTTCTTCATACTTCATGTCACTGAAACATATACAACATTTCATGTGTTCAGTCATGGGTTTTAAGACTTTGACTCAAATGTTAAATGCTGAACAAATGTAAATATTCACCTTCTGGGCCTCAGAATAAATTTTTTAATGCTTTGAATAAAATGACCAAGATGGTTATAGTGACACTACATGAAATATATTATCAGAAAATTTATCTGGTGGTTAAACAATGCCCAGGAATATTTGTACTACTATTCCACTCAAACATTTTGTATTGTTCATAGTAATCATTTAAATATTTTATTTCTCAAAAAAAATTCTATAAAGTACCAACATACCCAGTTATTTTCAGAAAAATGTATCAATGTCTATCAGATTAAAATCTTCTGATTTTATGTAGCTCTTTTTCTTTCCCAAGAAAATTTCATTGTTATCTTCTATCCCATTTATATCTTCAACTCCTCCATCTCATATTAAAATTTAAACATAGCCAAGTTTATTTTGAATTATAAGACATTTTGTTCTATTTATCATTCTCTTAATTACTGCCACCTTCTTCCTTTTTTACAGCTCAATTACCTGCATGAGTTATTCACACATATTCTTTATATTTCCAAACTTCCCAAACAAATGTGGCATTTGTTTGAATCAGATGACACGGAATCAACATATAACCCAATACTATAAGATTTTGCCCATGACAATAAAACATTTGAAATTGTTGTGAACATTCTGTTTCTTTTGTTTTTACATTTTATTTGGACAGGTTTATTAAGAAAAGGATAAAGGGAAAAAGGGAGACATCTGCATGATCACAAGTGGGCAGGGAAGAGATGTGCCTGCCAACTTTTTCTTTAAAGCATATAATTGTTAAAATCTCTTGTCAGATAAAGATAAACAATTATCTTCTCCCATTTAGTAGGATGTCTTTTCCTTTTGATGCAAGTTTTGTTCAATTTAAAGATTTTTTTTTTTTTTTTAGTTTGACATGCTGTCATTTGTTTACTTTTGCTTTTCTCTTCCCAATGGAATTGAATGTCCAAACATATTTCTAAGGATGATGTCAAAGAATACATTGTCTTTTTTTTTTCTTCTATGTGAAGTTTCAGGTTTGATATGCAAGCCTTTCATGAATTTTTAATTTATTTTTATGTACACTGTTGATAATTCAGTTTCAATCTTTTCCATGTCTGTCCAGTTTTCCCAATACCATTTATTGAGGAGATTTTTTTGCTCCACTGTAAGCTCTTGATTCTTGTCATACATTAGTTATCCATATATATGTGATTTATTCTTGCACTCTCGAATCTGTACTAGTCAGGTGTGTATCAGTTTTTATTTTTAATATCAAGTTGTTCTAATTACTATTACTATACTATACAGAGTGAAATAAAGGAAAGGAACACCCTCATTTTGGGATCCTTTTTTTTTTTTTAGTTGAATTTTTGATGTTTGGCATTTTTGCAGTTGTGAATAATGTATACTTTTTGCTATTTCTGTAAAGAATGCTTGGAATTTTTGATAAGAATAGTGCAGTGTTTTGTATATTGCTTTAGAAAATATAGTCACTTTCAGAAGTTGACATCTGAAAGTCAAAAAAAGAACATAAATCTCAAGACTAATAAGCTAATAACCCAATTTAAAAATGGGTTTAAAATCTGAATAAATGCTTCTCCAAATAGGACATAAAAATACCTGTAAGAATCACAAGAATTGATATACAAACAGAAATAAAATGATAAATTTTGAGAATACAGTTGGTAGTGCAGGGAAAATAAACAGTAAAAATATCACAATAAAAAAACACACAAATCACAAGTTTGACCTAATTGCCACACACTGCATCTTGAAACTCAAAGGAATCTATTTCACAATCTTTCTCAAAGCACTTAAAATTTGCCAAATTTCATTGAACTTTAGAGAAATTCTCATGTACATAATACAATTGAAATCACTCAAGAGTGATCAGTGTAAGACTCAAGGTAAATATTAACATGAAAATCAACTACCTGGTATTTTTCAGTATTACTTTTTCAAAATTAAACCAGATTAAAAAATGAATTGAATTAGAATATATTTTGTATAGAAAATAATGAAAATATATTTAATAATATAATGTAAAACATCATTAATTAGAAGAAAATGTATGTAAGTAAATATATTAAAAGAAGAAAAAGTGTACTTAAGTTGCCATCCCCATCTAGAGAAATTAGAAAAGAAAAATCAAACCATATGATGGAAAAAATAAATAATTGTAAAATTTATTGAATAAGAAAACAAATGGAATTGAAGATAAAACAAAATCAAATGTAGTTTTGAATCATATATAAAATTATTAGAATCCTGCATAAACTGGTCAATAAAAGGGGAAAGTCTAAATGCAATGACAAGATGACTTTGTAAAAAAACTTCATATATATAATAAAACAATGAATTTCTTAAAAATAGAGATTATCACCATTTTCAAAAATATTAAATGGATACTTATTAAAGAAAATGTCTGTAATTTTAAAATATGCATGCAAACATAGGTATTAACATGTCAAAGATGACTTTACTAATGTACTCATGCAAGTTCTGAACCCTACACATAAAGTTATGGAAACTTTTCCGGAGAATAGGAAAATAAGGATCACATTTTAAAGCTTTCATAAGTCCACATGACCTGAGAAAAGCATTATAAGGAAGAAAAATGTGTTTGTTATCAGTGTAAATATTTTATATTCCTAAATTTGTTTGTATTTGCTAAAAGTACTAGAAAATAGAATAAGTAATATGTAATTGGTCTTTAAATCATGATGAGCGGAGAGGTTTAATTAAAAGAATAGAGTAGCTGTTTAAAAATATGTATTAATTCACAACATTAAAGATAAGAAAAGGAAAGTCAAATGACCATCTCAATAGATACCAAGAAAAAATTTACCAAAATAAAATATTCATTTATGATAAAAACTCTTAACAGACTATAACTTGAGAAATATAATTTAACTAAAAATTAATATTTGCAAAAATTCTATAATACATATCATGTAGAATGCTAATCAAAAAATTTCCCCTGGAATTGAAAAGTAATAAAAAGTTTCACTTTCATACAACACATCAGGAGATAAACCAACACAATACATTTAATATAATTCAAGTCTTAAAGATAGGAAATATAAAATTGTTTTGCAGCTTTATATTGTTTGCAGCTGAGAAAATTTATATTAAAAAGTTAAAAGATATAGCATATTCACATAATAAGTTATTTTGTCAAGGTGTTAAAACCAACATCTATATACAGAAATTAACTGATTTTCTTTGTACTAGTTAAAAATGATAAGTGAAATTTAAAAAGATATCAATTTTAATAGCATCAACAAAGTATAGAATTCCTTTAAGCAAACCTTAAAAATGTTATATATCTGTACACTGAAAACTTTATAAAAATGTTGAGAGAAATTAAGGAGAAAATATTCATGACAAATATATTTAATCAAAACATGATAATTTTTCTCAAACTAGTCAGTATATATGCAACAAAAATAGGGAACAATCTAGGCATTATTCTTTAAAAATTAAAAGTCATTGTGGAAATTCAAATCCATAGGGTTTACTACTCAATATTGCAGAGAAATCACAACATTGGAGATACATCCTATTAATACAGTACCTTTTTTAAACAATACAGTATAATATTATATGAATGGAAATCCAATAAATCAATGGAGTTGTATATAAAATGTTTTTCTGTACTTTAGAGAAATACAATATGGGCTATTATGATAGCAGTGTCATTCAGTACGGCAAGGAAAGAATACCATTTTCAATAAAGGTACTTTCAAGCTCTTTGCATTAAATTTATGTTTTCCTAGCCTTGAATTTGGACATAACTTGTTTTCTTCTTTACCAATAGAATGAAATAGATTTGGATCTCAACAGGTCTTGCAACTTGCTTCAGGTGTAAGTGTTCTGATAGTGGAAGTAGTATGAGACTGTGATATAAAAACCAGTCATGCTCACTGGTGCAAACAAAGTCACATAAAGGAGAATGGATTAATCTCAAATGAGAGTCAGTACAACTACCACATGTATCAGAAAAGACATCTGGGGCCTTCCTATCAGTTGAATGACTCAGCATAAATAAACTCATCTGAAACTAGCCAAAAAAGCTCCCAGGTAATTCACAGAATATGAAAAATAAAAAATGATTGTTTGAATGTATGTTTTTAGAAATGATTTTAAGATTATGTTTTTTAGAAATGATTTTAAGATTATATATGTATATAATTTACAGTGATTTATAGTGCATTTATAGATACCATGTACAATTAGAAATAAGAGGAATACAAATGAAAATTATGAGTATTTAAGCACACAACAGCAGAATAATTAAAATTAAAAAATGGAAAATAACAAATGTTGACTGGAAGGAGTGAACATTGTCTCAGTGCCCTTGAAAATCTTCTTAGTGTCTATTAAACCTATCCATAAGCGTACCCTGTGATTAATCCATTCCACTCTTAGTTCTACGCCTACAAAAAGTGCAAAGGAGCACACAAATATCCACCAAAATATATGTACTATAAGCATATTAATACCAACACGTTTCATAATAGTCAACAATTGAAAGGAATCTAATTTCTACGAACAATAGAATTACTTTGATTTATTAACACAAACAGTATGGTACTAAAAATATAAAGCTACACCTACCCAAACAGAACAGCTAAACAATAAAATCTTTGTTAGAGAAGCTAGCCACAAGAGAATATATTGTATGATATTATTCTCAGAAGAAAAACAAAATTAATATATGCCATTATAATTCAAATAAGGGTTGAACTTAGGGTAGTATATTGGAAAATGAGCAATAGGGGGAATTTTAGGTTGTAGGCCTTTTGTTGTTTCTAGATACATTTACTCTTACAGTATATATGATATTAACTGTATAATAACTGACATAGCTTTAAGCATTGTCTTTGCCATAATCTCTTCAGATATGTTAAAAATTCAAGCCTTTTTACTAGTTTATTTGGTTTGTTATTATTAATATTTAAGTGATAGTTTTTAAATTTCAAAATGAATCAACATCTTAATTGTTTTTACTATAATCTGAGTTAGTATTTTATGATATCTATAATAATTTAAACTCATTAAAATTAAAAAATGTACAGTGGA
The DNA here is from genome assembly GCA_004024945.1 of Uropsilus gracilis. NCBI lineage: Eukaryota > Metazoa > Chordata > Mammalia > Eulipotyphla > Talpidae > Uropsilus > Uropsilus gracilis. The sequence goes on along the minus strand of PVHY01006446.1, from coordinate 56,450 downwards.
AAACATGAACTTATTTTGGAACAATTTTGAGAAAATTATTCTAAACTGTTATATATACATGAATATATAATCCACGCTTGCTATTTATTTTTTCACATTTTGAATAGTTTTCTAATCAGTAATTATTAGTTCCCAAATCCTCTATATTTCTAGAAATTTCCTTTTATAATATTCTGCAAGATAATAGAGTAATGCTGTAAAAATTACCTAGTATTTTGATTTATTAAACTAAATAATATTATGTTTAGTAATAAATTAAACTTACAAACTTCAAATATCTTACCCTAGCTTGTATCTAAAGTGTATCTATGATACAAAGAGTCAAGTATTATTTACCATGCTTTCACAATGGCTTTTTCTGTTGCTTATTAGTTGTTCATTATTAGAAACTATGTTTCATAAGTTACTGTTCTCTTCTGGAAGAACTGAGTAATTGAAGTTGAAATTAGAAACATGTGGGTTCTTAACATGATATGTAATATGAACGTTTTAAACAATCCTGTTTAGGCCAAATTTCTGTCATAACAAAAGCATTTGGTGTTTTTCTTATTTTCACTCATAAATTAAATCTGATTAAAGGCATATTTTATATATAATAAAACAATACATTGAAGAATATTCAAGATACAGTCTACTCACATATTGAGCAATTTGGGATATTTTTGAAACCCATTAGCTCACTTGTGAGAATTTATTAACAAAAATAACCTTAATGAAATATCAGTTTAGCAGAGTTATTAACTTCAGTAGTGGGATGACTAATTACATTGTGATTAGAGAAGATCAGTAATTACCCTGTGATTTTATTTTTTATATGACACCTTGATAAGAAATAAATCCAAAATAAAATTCTATTCAGGTAACGCTATTTTATTACTTGAATTCAAGATAAGGACATGTTTTTTTTTAATTTTGTATAAATGCTGAGTTAATAAGAGATAGTTGGTAAAATAAGAAAATACATGGTAATTAAATAACCATTTATAAGTAAAAACATCAATCAAAGCATTGAAATCACATAAAAAATTAACATATTTGAACAAAGAAATGAAATACAAAAATTTATGGGCTGTGTATAGGGTGAAGATTTTTAACCAATGAATGCATATACTAGAAAATAAGAAATATAAAATTTTAAAACTCTTTGCTATTGGTATAGTCAACTAAAGAAGGGGTATTATACCTAATTAAACTGAAGAAAATAACAAAAAAATAAAGCAGAATCAATAAGATTCAAAATGGTTCTTTGGGAAGAGCAATAGCATTTAGAAATTTGGAGACAGACTGACAAAAAAATGGAAAACATGTTATTAACATCAAAAATGAAAGTGCTAAGTGGTGTCACCATTACTGCTCTGTAAGACTTTAAAAGGTTGATTATGAGATTATGAAAACCTGTATACTTACAAAATTAAAAAATGAAATAATCAATTTATTGAAAGACATAATCTCTCCAAAACTATACAGAAAGAAAGAAAATAAAACTATGACTCTATTAACAAAATTAAATAAATTACAATTTTCCAAAACAACATCAGGTTAAGTGGTTTCACCAAAAAATTCTCTAAGAATATTTTTAAAAGAAATGATACAAGTTCTTTATGGTTTCTTCTAAAAGTAGCAGAGGGAAACACTAACTCATTATATGATATCTAATATCAAAACAAGTGAAGATATTACAGAAAGGGAAAATTATATGTCAATATCTAGCAATAGCTTCAGCACAAAGTCCTCTACAAAATGTTAAATTGAATTCAACTAATGTGTAAAACTAACTATACATCACTTCAAATGTTATTTACTTCAGGTATACAAGTATGGGTCACTATTTCAAAATCAGTAAATGTAATTAACCACATTTAGCAGGGCAAAGGAGAAATTTATTTGGTAATATCAATAGATATGGAAACAAAAACATTTTTACTGAAGTATGACCAACAGAGGCACTCCGTTATGCACAAGGGATAAGTGATAAAGAATCGGTGATCCCTGTTCCCACCAAACTCATCATATATATGGGATATAATACATCAAATGTACATGTGAACCCATTTATCCATCCATTAAAAATAGGAAGCCAAAAAATGATATCTCAAATCATATAATTTTAAATAATAAATAATAGCAGTACAAGATTATTTAGAAAGTTGGGGAGTGGTAGGAAATAGTTAAAAGAGGACAAGCAGGGTCCTGGGGACCTGGCAACTCTTTCTCACTGTAGGACTTTCTAACAACAATTTATGGGAGGGAATGATCAGAGAAGGAAGGAGGTGGGTGATCCACAGGGAATACAAAGATGTGAAATATATAAAAATATTTAATATATATAAATAAATACATATAAATATACTATATATAACATAAATATATATGAATAAATTTTTAAAAATTTATGATACACAACCCCTGATGGTAACTAAAAACAAAAACAACACAGTAAGTAAGAAATAAAGGAAACTTCCACAATTTAGTAGAGAAAACCTACAAGAATATCTACAGTTAATTATATATTTAATAGTGAGAAACCTAAAACCCTCCCTTTAAAGGATAGTCCCTCCAATACTCCAACTGAACATCATACTGGAAATTTTGTTGATATAGCAAGAAAATAAAAGTAAGAAATATATAGAGAGAATGAAGATAAATAAACTGATTACAGATGCCATCAATTTGTATAAAAAAGTTCTAAAGAATTAAGAAAAAATTGCTCAAACTAAGAAAAAATTACTCAAACTGGTAAGGAAATTTAGCAAGAGTATAAAATGTAGGTTAATCATTCAAAGTTTGCTTTGCTATATATGAGAAATGAATGATTGCAATTTTAAATTACAAACAGATATGTTAACACTCCTAAAATGATATGCTTAGACATAAATCTAACAAAATATACAAGAAATATATGAGAATAATGAGAAACCTCTTATAAAATAAATCAAGATTGACATAAGATATATTCCATATTTGAGCATAGGAAAATTATGTTAAGATACCAGTTCTTCTCAGCTTGTTATTCACTTTCACAGTAAAATTGCTTGTAAAATGTCTAGTTTCCATATATGTTTTATGTATACATACACTAATTAAATCATGTAATTTACTTCCTGCCATGATTAAATCCTGTATCTGATTGGAACATTTCTTATAATTGGTAAAATCACATTGACATCATTATTTCCCAATGTCATCATTATTACATAATATTAACAATGTTCTTTACATGACTTGATAACCCATTTAATTTTTGCAAGATTAATAGTCCATGTTATAGATACACCAGTTTAAACTGTTCTACTGAGGATATTCTGGTTGCTTCCAATTTTTGCAGTTAATAAAGCTTCTATAAATATTTGTGTGCAAGTTAATGGGTGAATATATAAGTTTTTAGGACATTTAGGAAAATATCAAGGAGTATGACTTTGGATCATGCAAGAATAAGTTTAATTTTGTAAAAAATAACTATCTCCCAAAATGACTATAGCAAATAATGAGAAATTCTGTTGCTACCTATAATTTGCTACTCTTATATTTTGAATTATCATTATTTTAGCATATTTATATATAATATATGATATACATTATAGAAAATATATTATTATATACATCATATAATATTTCTAAAATTCGAGTAAATCAATTTATTAGACTATTTTTCATAAATTTATTAATTTCTCTAAAATATGATATAAATCAGATGAATTTTAAAGCAATAAATGGATATTTTAAATTACAAAATATACCAACTTTTTACCAAGTACACTAATGCACTGACTTTTCACATCATCAATGTGAAATAACTGAAACTAGAAGATAAGGCACAACTTGGTAAGTAAATAAATGTAACTGTTTACATCTTCATAACACTTCTTGTTTCACTATTTGAAAAACATTACTAGAATTCATTAACTACCTTTAATGTACTAGGTACTGAAATTAATTTATTGTAGAATAAAATTATATTTTAAACAAACTCTCATAGCTAATTTTAATAAGGAAAAGACATTTATATTCACTCCCTTAGGGAAAATGACAGGAAAGCAACTACAGAGGGATACAATATGGAAATGTATGCAAATCTATTGTATATGTGAAGAGCACACTATTAATTTTAGGCAATAAAAAACAAGTGAAACTTACAATTCTCAATGATTTGTACATTGGGAATTGCACACTTTCCTGATCACACGAATTGAGGACTAGATAAGATAGGTAGCAATTGTGCAGATGTCATTTTGAATGCTGCACATGTATTCACAACTGTCAGCAGCAGCAGATGTATTACTATTGTGCCTACTTTCTGCATTATATGCATGTGATAACTTCAGTAATAAGATACTAGTGCAAAGTGAACAAGCAATAAAATCTATTCTTGCAATATAAAATTTCATGGGTTTTAAAACACCTATGTGAAGTCAATAGATAATGATTCTACATTTATAACATGAAATTCTGGCAAATAAGGAAGAATTTGCTAAATTAAAAAGCAAGAAATTAACTTTCACTTAAAACAATATTAACGTAAAGAAGGGGTTCATATTTAAAATTCATATCATACTTCTACTTGAGGTAATTCATTATATTGGTAAGAATAAAGGGATTCTATGGTAGCATGGAACATAGAACAGGATTTTGTAAGAAACTAATTAAAATAAACTAATAGCAAGGATCATCTTCTTTCAAGGGCTTGAACTCAGTGACACATATTTCCTTCTCTTTTTTTTTTGTTATTTCCCACTACTTCATAAAAAATAGATCTAATAAAATCCTTGAATGCATTTTTTAAATATCAATTTTCAATGGCATAGAAAGAGTAGATACTGAGATGTTAGCATTGTATTACCAAGAAATACTATTAAATGAAAAAGAAAAGATGGCAATGCTATTGTCAAACTTTCTGAGTGTTACAAAGCTTTTACTAATTAAATTTATGTCTTTTATCAACTTTCAAGGAAATATGAAAATATGAACATACATTTTCATATGAATAAATGAAACATTTTTTATTCTTATGAATAAAAATAAGAAAAATATTATTTTCTATAAAATATTATTTTCTATAAAATAATGAATTTTATTTTATTTATTTATACATTTATTTTATTAAATAAAGAACAAAATTCTTTGTTTTATTAAATAAAGATGAAACTATTTTATTTCTATGAATAAAACTATTTGAAAATATATACTTCAAATATTTTCAAATATTTTGCAAACTACAGTGGAATTTTATGTGTCAATTTGCATTATCTTTTCTAGGTTTTACTGTCCCAACTGTTTCATATTTGTAAGATATTGTGGGTAGGGGTGGGTGGTTGAGAAATGGGTTGATGGTGTTATGTGTGGTTGCAAGTGAAAAGGGAATTACTTAAACTACATTATCCTCAAATCTCTTTTTATGAGTGTTTATGTCAGTTAAGTTAAAAAATAAAAGCACTAGTTCTAAGCAAGAGCTTATATCTAAAAAAGTTGTTCTGTACAATCCACTATAGAATTTGTAACTGTTGTTATGTAGAAATGAATAAATTATTTTTTATTCTGATAAAAATAGTCCACATAGCGATAACAAACACAATGTACTATGGTTTTCAACTTTAATAAACTGAAGAAACACAGTGAAACAATACTATTACTTCACTTTTTATCTGATTCAGCTGGTTATGCTATGTGAATGTTACAAGTAGATGATTAGATAAATGAATGATAGGTGAATGAATGATAGATAAATTGAATAAGATATGACTAGACTTTCAATCAGTAAATATGCTACAAGAATAAATGAATTAATTTATGATTTTATGTGAGGGTAAATGGGAATTAAAATGTATACACTCATAATTTCTTTAGAATATACTGTTATTTCAGATTGTGTTATATATATATATATTTTTTACCTTGCATTAGTGCAGATTTCAATACTTATAGGAGTTTGGAGCACAATATGCGAATTTCATGTGATTTGAGGGTGAAATAGTTGAAATGTGACTCTTTACTAATTCATAGATCCTTGGCTTAATATTTTTAGGAAATGCTTAAACAGGTGCCATTAAAAGGCAATATGGCACTTAAAACCGTCAGCTCAAGAGAAAAATTGTGGATTCATAAAAGCTCAAAAGAAAATTATGAGCCATGGACTCATCCTAATTCTTTGTTTCCCTTTGACTTTTAATATTGGTTTTGTTTTTGTGTATACTCTAATATTGTTATCTAAAAAGGATGTTAGAGTAAAATATGCCAAATACAGTGACTATAAAAATAATTTATCTAAAAAGCCACTTAATTGTGGCTTTTAAAATCATACCCTAAGTGTTACAGTATTTTCTACAAAATTTAAAGAAAAAATAACAGAAAAATTAACTTCTTTAACATAAGAATTCCTTAGGTATATCACTTGTCAAGGGTATCATCCATTGAAATTCATTATTTTGTTGTAATACAACTCACATTTTTATTGTTCCAGCTTACACAGTTAGAATCATTACATTAGACTTTATAGTCGGTCAGCATAGATTCACAAAATATAATATATGAGTTATTTAATTGAATTATTTATTGTTTATTATAAATATAACTAAAATCTGTCAGAATATTCTCCTCCATGGTCAGCGCAATAACAACTTCCTATAGCTGCTTGCAAGTCAATTTCTATTCTTAAAAATTTTTGTAATATAGAATAACAGTTAAACAAATGAAAAATACCATATGATTGTATCCATGAACTTATAGTCTTTCGTTTAGAATATTTTACCAGCATACATGAAGACAATTGTCTAAGACCTTATGGAAAGTGGGACATGCTATTATGATTTATAATAAGAAAATTTAAAATATATTATGTTATAATTTATAAATAGTTCATAATATAAATATTATGCTTTAATAATACATTACTGGCATAGAACTCTGAAAACCTTTGGAATTTTCTGAATAAAAGCTATAAAGTTGTCTTTGTTATATTAATGAGGTGACTTTTGGATAGTCCTTAGTAACCTAAAGTTGAGATTTGGTTATCTTGTGAAGGAACCGTGTGATTAGAGGGCTAGAACTCTTAATACCATTCTACCCTGGATGTGAATCTGCCAGCACCAGGCCAGTCTTCAGATGACTGTAGTCCCAGCTGACATCATGGCTGTGACTTCATGAGGACACCAAGAGTGTCCTGAACTCTTGACTCACCCACAGTATGTGAAAAAAAATCAGTATTTATTGTTGTGAGCTCTGGAATTGTTCATAATTTGTTACAGAGCAGTAGCAATGAATGCACCCGTACATGCTAATAGGCAAGAGATGTTGATATTACAAAGTTAAATAAGAGTAGCTAAAGTAAAAGTACAACTCTGCACAAAAAGGAGTAATAAAGAAAATGCTGGGAGAAGGTACTTTACAACTGTTAATGGTGCCTTGCCTCTGTGAAAAATGGACTTTTCCCCTCTTCTATTTTATCATATTTCCAACTATAAAAGGCATACTGTACCCTTTCAGTGAACAAATAAAGTGAAAGCTAGAAAGCAAAAAAAAAAAAAGAACTTTTAATACCAGTCCTCTCCGCCACTTTAACCACCAGGGAGGAAATAAGTGGAGAAGGTTAAGTCAATTGCCAAAGGTCAATGAGTTGATCAGTCATGATTATAAATTAAAACCTTCATAAAACATCAAAGGACAGGATTCAGTGTTACCCTGTTTGACAAACAAAGATGTTAAAAGAGTGACTTGCTTGGAGAAGGCATGGAAGTTCTGAGCCCTTTCCCCAAGCCAAGTCATATAGATATCTGTTCTGTTAGTATAGATATTAACAGTCAAATTGAAGACTGCAATGAGTGCTATGAACAGCCAACTGAGATGATGTGGTTTGGGGCAAGTAACCTGATTTAATAACTTAAAAGTATTAATTATCTTTTGGTGAGTGGCCTTTACACACACACACACACACACACACACACACAAACACACACGTATATGTATGTATTATTGTTATGCACATATGTATATGTGTGTGTGCAGAATACATATATGTGTAGAATATTCTGATTTTAATCTCTGAAAAATATAGTTTAATTTATACTCCTGAACAATAATACAAATATTTCCTCTTCCTCTATAGAATTATTTTCTACTTTAGGATCTTTTTAAGTCCCAAAACCCCTACAATAGGAATCATTTTTTTTTCTCACCCACTTTTTTATACTGTCATTTATCGCCATAAAATTAGAACCACCCAACAAGCAAAAATTCTATTCTCTACCATCACTTGCTCCAATATGTTCATTTCTGCTAGATAAAGTTAACCAGAGGCAGTTAATTATCATGAGTAGCTGGGAATTATAAATATTTTAAATTGTCATGTTAAATTGCTGTGAATAATCAGACTAACCCCTTTTTTGGCTGTTTCTCCAGAATTGAATATTCTGATTCCACCAGTTAAATATTTACTCCTGAAGTATATATATATATATATACACATATATATATATACATATATACATCTCTGGATATCTAGAGATACATATATATGTATAGATATATATATATAAATACATATAGATATATGTATATATGTAGTTTTTTGTAAACAATTCTATGTGCATATCCTAGAAAAAGTTATTTGCAAAGTAAATTTTTAACTTAAAAGACAGACTCAGAGGATATAATCTTAGAACAAGGCATTTGATTTGGATATTTTCTTATACATAGATTATATAAAATTGGAATAATTTTCAATAACTTTCTATATAAGATACAAAGTGGTATTATAGTTTTTGTCATTTGGATTTATAATAATAACAACTTTAATTTAAAAGTATATGAACACAGATTTTATGCTATTTTAAAATTTATCCAGTAAGTACTGGGATACTCAGTTTTCATTTTTATGAAAATCTAGGTAACATTTGGGGATCAAAAAAATACAGAGAAAACTGATACTTTACTGAAAAAATTAAGAAAATGGAAAGAAGTTATACAAAATGAATTAATCAAAAATAAGTTTTTATTCAGCATTACTTTCATCTCACTAATTTACCATTTTTTTTGTCTGACAAAATCGCAAAAGGAGTTTCAACAACTAAGGCAAGTAAGTTGAATGAAGCAAATTTATTTAGAGGAACAGATCAGAAATAGAGATAGAAAATTTAAGAACCTGCTGGAAGAGTTCTACAGAGGGACAAAGAAACCAAAATGGATTCACTTATTCATTATCTTTTTATGCTTTCCTTGGTAATTATTCTGAGGCCTTTTCAGTGTCCTTGTGATTGACTGAAGTCACAGAGACAAAAATATCTTTTGTTCCTTTTGCCTGGGAGCTCTTCCCGTGTCCATCCATTAATGTTCCATAAGTACCTCATTTTTCTCAGACCAAAGGTGTAGGTTAGCTGACACCGCCATGTTTTGATTATGAAGAAAACCCCTTTCTAAATTTGCTCTTCTTTCTTTCTCTAGTTGTTTTTCTTAAGGTTACCTAGTCTGGCCGTTGAAGATATCCTTTTTTATATCTTATTATGAATTAAAATGTATTAAAGAAATAACACAGCATGGACTACTAAAAAGATTCAAAGTCTAAAAGTGAGCCAACGTTACCACTGTTAAAAGAATTAACAACAGATAACTATAAAAGAGCCAAACGATGCTAAATGGACTAGTTTCAAATATATAATTTTGTTTAACATTTTTCCTTTCTTCATATTTGGAGTGAGAAAAACAAAATCCTTTTTTTTAATGCAATGGTTGACATTTTATGTGAGTTTAAAATTAAATACATGCAAACTGGTTATTTTAGGATGTATTAGAATTTTGAAATAGGAAAATCTAGAAACTATATTCTAAATCTATTTGCTAATGTGTTTTGTCAATACATATATATAAATTCTTTCCACCAAAAAATTTTTAAATGCTAGATATTTACCACTGCGTATATTTTTTACTATTTCATTTTATTCCATTTTTATATCATATTTTATATTTTTTTGTATTTTGAATATATATGATGGAAAAATATATCTTATTGAGGTAGAGGATTGTTACTTCATCATATCACCCATGAAAAATCATATAGTAATTATGTGATGTTTCTCCTTAATTTACCTCCATAATACTCTTTTATTGTCTTCAAATGAATGTCATGGCTTCCACTATGTGATTAATTTCAGTTATATCCATGGTTTTGATAGTGTGAAGATTATGTAATGATCAGTAAAATAAGATCAATACAAGGTCATACCTATAATATGATAATATAATAACTCTTAAATAAAATATGAAATTTAGGATACTATCAAATAACTTAGTTTTGTATTATTGTGGAAGTTTGTCTATTATGTTTATATCTATGTATTTTGAATGTTGTTTATGTAAGTTCATACACATAACTGAGAAAAAATAAGAAAAACATCTGGAAAGGAGCATAGAAGATATTGGTTTCTATTTCTACTTTAATTTTTAGAAATCTCTTCAGGTCTCCATGTGGAGATATATACTAGATCATAAGATTATATAAATAACTGATAATATAGTTTGGTAGTGTGAACACAGGCAGCATTTAAAAGCAGGGTCTGGAATAAATTAAATAAAATACCTAATTAAAATATAAATAGCACTAAGGTAAAGAATGGGTTGAAAATCGATGTATTTGATGCTTAGAATATAATTCTAAGAAGTGTAAAGTAATAGGAAAGAAAAGTAGAAGAGAGAAGAAAATTCACATGAGTGATTAATAATAACAAATACCAAAAAGAGGTAATATAACAAAAAAGAAAATTTGTCATTAATTTATTCTTCTTCCCCTTAACTGTACAAAAAACTGTTGAAATTGTGAGATTAGGAACTAAATGGAGAGATGAAGGAGATATAGGAAAGAGGTAACTAAGTTGATTGGTAAATATAAGCCTTACTTTTTAGGTGTTCAACTGTTAAAAATGTCAGAAATTATAGGACAATGACTACAAAATTACTTGAGATTAAAATTTAAAAAAATAACCAGTGTGAATATACTGTAAAATGTTCTGAAAATAACTCCTTCCTCCTATAGTAGACAAGGAAAAAAAAAAAAAAACAAAGTTATATGCATAATTTGAAATCTGCAAAATGACTATGCAAAATCTGTTGCCCTCAGATAAAGTCTACCTTTTCAACCATGACTAATGACCAAAGAAATGAATAAAGAAAATCTTAACAATGGGTACCAGTGCATTTTCACAGTGTATTCTTTAAAAAGGTTGAGATGAACTCTCAGCATTGTCTTCCTCTGCACTTAGATAGCATCAAAATGTTTTCAGATGAAAATAACTAAGAACCAGAGTCCCTGTGAAGAAAAATTACATTTTAACAGCATGAATCTTCCTACCTACAGAAATTAAATCCACACTTGTGTTTGTTGGAACAGTTTTCAGAGGGTAAAATATGCTTGGACTGCTTCCCAGGTTCAAACCTTACTTTGATTAGCTAATAAGACCTTTGTCTAACAATCATTGAAACTTCCATTTCAGTTAGCACAAGAATATGTTGAAAGGCATAGTTTTTAAGGGAAAATTTGAATATTTTAAAACAGCACAGTTGAATGACACATTCAAAGTCACTGTGAAGACAAATAGCTTTCAGTAAGAATAGGAGCAACCTAACACAGTATTTTGGAAGAAAGGGGAAAAAAATAATATCTACATAATTGAAGATAGGGTACTTCTCCTTTATATTTTCTAAATTTCAATATCTCAGAAGGTGTTTTTATTTGAATACAAGGTTTCTACAGAGGAAATTAAGCTAAAGTGAGGTCTTTAAGTAGTCCTTAATTCAAAATGTCTAGTGTCCTTATAAAAACAGGGGGAATCTTCACAAAAAAGTTGTGCACATAGGAAGATGATATAAAAAGATAAAAGAAAAGGTAACTCAAAAACTTGAAGTAAATCTACTCCTGTCTTCAGAGGGTACTAATCTTGCCATTATCTTGATACTAGACTTCCATCCTTCAGAACTATGAGACAATAATTATATGCTATTTAAAGTATCCAGCATGGGCACAGTGTTATGGCATTGCTAGCAAATTAAAACAGAAAGTTAATAATTCATAGGTAAAGAACAAAATAAAGTAAATGATCCTGTTTAATTATTTGTGAAAATGTTCAGTGATTTTATTATATTTAAAAGCTAAAATTTATACTCAGGAATAAGGATGATTGTTCCAAAATTTTATTTTACGTGTCTTGCAATCATGCAACATAATGAATATGTTTATTGCTTAAATTTATATAATGTCAGCAGAGTTTAATATGATATACTCTGAACTAGCAGTAAAAGAATTTGGATGATGGGTGAAAAAATAAATCATCCTGAATCCCTCTGGGCAGGTTGTTCTAGGGATGGATAAGTAATTAAAACAGCATCAGATGGTTAACAAAGGAAAACAACCAATTTAATAACATGAATATGAAGTATGCACATGGTTGTAAATTTTAAGGACAATGGAACAGACCAGGAATATTTTATCGTTTTAGGGCCAAGGTCATACAGGGCAAAATAGGGGAGACTTCACATGACAGAAAAGGAGATGATTATCTAAGGGTAAAGATGATATTCTTTATAGACTAGAACATGTTTACTAATAGAACATGTTTACTAATCAACATGAAGCTAGATGTCATCCCCAAATAGCATTCTTCTAGGTCATAAAATAGAGAACAGTGATTGCTTCTTCAGTTAGAAAAGGGATGAAGATTAAAACACACTGATCTCTCCTTTAATTACAGAGGGAGAAGGACTGGGCAAGAGTAGAATGATTTCCCAGTCAGCAGAGTCCTCACTGTGCTCATTCCAAAACAATTTTTCTTTTTTAAGTGATAGTAGCAAACTTTCTGAGGTTCATAGAGTCTTGATTGGCCTCTAGATAACATACCACATTGACAGGAGGTCTACTCTGGGGTACTGCGGAAAATCTATCTCCTGTCAGGAATGAAACAGTAACTGGAAAGGTAACTGAACCCACAGTGTAATAGTTCTGGCTTTTCCACCCAATGTCTAAACAATAATCAGACCAAGACCTGGGACTCCTCTCTGCAAATCATAGGTCATATCAGTACTTGCCACAGCAGAGGAGTGCCCAGACAGGAGCTCAGGAAAAGCTTCACACTCATGCGCCTCCTGTCAAAGCATTCACCTGGGAACACCGTCCATTGACATCAGCCATCCAACAATTACAGGTACATGCAAAAACTGTGGGGACATACATCTCCATTCTGAGCAGTCCAACACAATTGAATAGGAGTGACAAGAAGCCCTGCTTGCCATCAGCACCAGTTAACAGAAGCTGAGGAGTGGCAGGCCTGCACTGTTACCTCTGCACACCAACCAGAGCAGCCCAGTCAATAGACAGATATATCTACAGCTCAACAGGCTTTTCAAGTAATCATGCCGATCAACATCAGTGGTACAGGTATATAGTAGGCAGAACAAACCTAAAGGCAAACTTTGTGATGTAAGGAAATCATGATTGATCAAAGAATGTTGTATAGAATATAGTTGCTAATAAACCTGAAGCTAGATATCATCCTCAAACAGTATTCTTTTAGGTCATAAAATGGAATAAAACACCACAGAAAGAAAATCAGCTCACTGAAATAAACAGAATGGTCATGGAATGAAAGACTATTTCAATCTGATTGAAAAAGAATTCAGAGTCACCATAAGGAAAACACTGAAAGATTTAAGAGAAAAGGCAGTGGAGGAAAAGAATGATATACAGAATATAATCAACAAACTGAGAAATGAAAATGAAACTTTGAAAAACAAAATAGAGGAATTCAAGAAAACCTAGGAAGAAAAGAAGAAAAGAAAGAATATAGCAGAACTCTTGAAAACTGAGAGGTAAAAAGAACCCATAAAGAAAAGAAGGGAGCGATGTAAAGGACTATGTTACACGATAAGAAATTATCTGACTCCAAGAACTATCTGGCACCATGAGAAGAGGGAACATTAGAATTATGGGAATACCATAAGAGAAGGAAAAATGCAAAGGAATTGAGAAACTATTGAAGTAAATAATTGAAACAAATTTCCCAAATATGAAGCAAGAAATGTAAACAGAGTTACAGGAAGCTAGAAGAACACCAAATTACCACAATGAAAACAAAATAACTGCAAAATATATAATAAAACTTTTAAATAGTCCAAGACAAAGAGGACATAATGAACCTAGCAAGAGGCAAGAAACAGATGACCTACAAAGGAAAACCTATCAGGCTCATATTAGACTTCTCAGAAGAAACACTTTGGGCAAGAAGAGAATAGAACAACAAATTCATAAATAAATAATAAATAAATTTAAATAAATAATAAATAAATAAATAAATAAATAAATAAATAAACTCCAAGAAAAAAGATTCCAGCCGAGGATACTTTATTCTGCAAAATTCTCATTGATTTATGAGGGAAAAAGATGAATTTTCTCAGACAAACAAATCTTCATAAATTCACTTTTACACCCACATTCAATATATATTAAAGAAGCTTTAAAATTTAAACCAGCAGAGAAACTAACAAGAAGAACATAACAAGGTAATGAATAGAACAATAAAAGGAAAAATAAATGACAAGTATGGACTACTTCATGTCAATAATCACTCTAAATATTAATGGACTCAAATCACCAATAAAAAGACACAGAGTAAAAGAATGGATTGACAAACAAAACCTACCCTTCTGCTGTCTCCAGGAAACATACTTAACTGTTAAAGATAAACATAGATTGAAAGCAAAGGGTTGGGAGACAATCCTGCAAACAAATGGACCCCAAAAGAAGACAGGTACAGCCATACTTATATCTGAAAAAACAGACTTCAAACTAAAAATAGTGACAAGAGACAATGATGGTCACTATATGGTGACTAAGGGACCAATACACCAGGAAGACACTCATTAATATATACACAACAAATGAAGGAGCACAAAAAAAAATGCATCATTGGTAACATCTTTACCAAAAAAAAAAAAAAAAAAAAAAAAAAAAAAAAAAAAAAAAAAAAAAAAAAAAAAAAAAAAAAAA
>PVHY01006446.1:0-41334 GCA_004024945.1 Uropsilus gracilis | reverse complement strand
AAGTAAGTAAATAAGGACACAGTAGCTCTAAATGAACACATAGGTGAAATGGATCTAATAGACATCTATAGGACACTGAACCCCCCAGAAACTGAATACACTTATTTCTCAAGTGCACATGGATCATTTTCTAGAATCAACCATGTGTTGGATCACAAGACCAGCATCAACAAATTCATGAAGATTGATATCATACCATCTATTTTTCCTGACCATAAAAATATCAAACTAGAAATCAGCCATAAAAAGGACTGAAAACCTCTCATTTCATGGAGACTGAAGCCATCACTATTGGAAAAAGAGTAGATTAATGAGAAATCAAAGAAGAAACAAAGAAATATTTATAGATGAATGACAATGAGGATACAATCCTCCAGCATATATGGAATGCAAAGAATGTATGGGATTACTGCAAAGGCAGTAATAAGAGGGAAATATATAGTAATATAGTCACATATCAAGAAACACAAAAATACCCAAAGAAACAACCTAATCTCACATCTGAGAGAACTAGAGAAGGACAACGAAAAATTTCAAAAGCAAGTAGAAGGAAGAAGTTAATCAAAATTCAAGCAGACTCAATGAAATGGAAACAAAAAAAATCAACAAAACAAAAAGCTGGTTCTTCGAAAACATAAACAAAATAGATAAATCTCTAGTCAGGCTCACAAAGAAGAGAAGAGAGAAAACAGAAATAAATAGAATCATAAATGAAAGAGAAATTACAACAGACAAAGCAGTAATCCAGAGGATAATTAGAGATCACTATGAACATCTATATGCAAACAAGTTCAACAATCATGATTAGATAAACAAATTTTTAGAAGCATACATTCATCCAAAACCAGATAATAGAGACATAGAAAGCCAAAACAACCAATCTCAATCTGCACAATTGAAATAGTAATAAAATCACTTCCCCAAAACAAAAGCCCTGGACCAGATGCATATTTACAAATGAGTTCTACCAGATGTTCAGAGACGAATTGGTGCCTATCTTACAAAAGCTCTTTCAAAAAAATAGAGAAATCAGGAACACCTCCAAATACATTCTGCAAAGCCAAGATCACATTAATACCAAAACCAAACAAAGATAATACAAAGGAAGAAACTACAGACCAGTCCCCCTAATGAACACAGATGCAAAAATTCTCAACAAAATCCTAGCAAATAAAATTCAATAATGCACTGAAAAAATAATACACCATGACCAAGTGGGATTTATCCAGGGAAACAAGGATGGTTCAACACCTGAAAAAATCAATTCATGTAATCCAACACATCAAAAAAGAAAGAAAGAAAGAAAGAAAGAAAGAAAGAAAGAAAGAAAGAAAGAAAGAAAGAAAGAAAGAAAGAAAGAAAGAAAGAAAGAAAGAAAGAAAGAAAGAAAGAAAGAAAGAAAGAAAGAAAGAAAGAAAGAAAGAAAGAAAGAAAGAAAGAAAGAAAGAAAGAAAGAAAGAGAAAAGAAAACCCAGTTATCATATCAGTAAATGCAGATAAAGCTTTTGGCAAATTTCAATATCCATTTATGATGAAGGCCTTCAAAATTATGGGGACTGAAGGAACGGTCCTTAATATAATAAAAGCAATATATGACAACCACACTACCAATATCATCCTAAATGGGAAAAACTGAAAGCCTTCCCCCTTGAGATCAGGAACAAGGCAAGGTTGTCCACTCTCACACTTTTCTCACTTTTCTCACTGTTTTTCAATATAATACTGGAATTTCTAGCTAGTCCTAGCAATAAGACAAGAGAAGAACCTACAAGGAATCCAAATAGGGAAAGAAGCAAAACTGTCACTGTTTGAAGATGACATGATAATTTATACAGAAAACTCTAAAAACTCCACAGAAAAATTAATGAAAATAATAGACCAGTTCAGTAAGGTAGCTCGTTACTAAATCAACACCCAAATATCATTGCCTTCTTACATGCAAAAAATCAATCAGAAGAAGAAATTAAGAAAACTACTCCATTTACAAATGTACCAATGAAAATTAAATGCCTGAAAATAAACTTAACAAAAGATGTAGAAGACTTGTACAAAGAGAACTATAAAACACTCTTAAAATAAATAGAAAAGAATACAAAGAAATGGAAAGACATTCCCTGCCATTGATCGAAAGAATCAACATTATCAAAATGGTCATCCTACCTAAAGCAATCTATAGATACAATGCAAATCCAATAAAAATCTCAATGACAGTCTTTAAAGAAATAGAAGCCCAAGTAAAGAAGGTAAGTCCTTAAAGATGAAAAACTCCTCTGGGGAGACATAAATGGAAATTACACTTAAAAAGAGAAATAGAACAAATACTACTGAAATTTATATGGAATAATAAGAAACCTCATATAGTCAAAGCTCTCCTGACCAAATGGAGAGAAAGTGGAGAAATTGTACCCCCAGACTTTAAATTATACCACAAAACCATGATAATTAAGACAGCATGGGGCTGGAATAAAGACAGACACACAGACCAATTGCTCAGAATTGAAGGTTCAGAAATAAAGCCACATGTGTACGATCAACTAATCTACAACAAAGTGGTAAAAACCATAATGGAACAAGGATAGTCTCTCAAACAAGTGGTGCTGGGAAAACTTAACTTCTACATGCAAAGAAATGAATCTAAAGTACTTCCTCTTACCACACAAAAACTAACTCAAAAAACTTGGATGTAAGACCTGAAACCATAAGATACATAGAAGAAAACATAGGAAAAACACTCCACAACCTATCCCTCCAAAACCTCTTCTAGGACATAGCTATACAAGCAAAGAAAATAAGGAAAAACATAAATTGTTGGGACTATTTGAAACTAAAAAGCTTCTGCACAACAGACAAGACAACCAAAACAGACACCAACACAGATGGGAAAAAAAATTTGCACTCCACTCAACTGACAGGGGTCTGGTATCAAAGAGTCACAAAGAAGTCACACAACAAAGTCAAGTGAAAAGTCTAGTCAAAAAATGGTCAGAGAGCTTAAAAGACACTTCTCTGAAGAGGAACTACAAATGGCCAATAGACATATGAAAAATGTTCAACATCAACTATCATCAGGGAAAAGCAAATTAACACCACAATGAGATAGATATAACTTCACATTGATAAGAACAGTCCATATCAAATAAATGGGCAACAACAAGTGCTGGTGTGGATGTAGAAAAAGGGAACACTTTCACATTGCTGGTGGGAATGCAAACTGGTCCAACCACTAAGGAAAGACACATGGAGGACACTCAAACTACTGGGTGGAAATACCATTCGACCCAACCCAGCAATCTCACTTCTGGGGACCTACCCAAAGGATACAAAAACACTCATTCAAATGGATACCTGTACTCCTATGTTTATAGCATCACTATTTACAAAAGCCAGGTTATGGAAACAACCTAGATGTCCCCAAACAGACGAGTGGACCAGAAATTTGTGGTATATGTACACAACAGAATATTCTTCAACAATCAAAAAAGACTAATTTGATGCATTTGTGATGACATGGATGGACATAGAAGGAATCATGTTAGCAGAAATAAGCCAGAAGATAAAGAGAAATATTGGATGAGTTCATCTATTTGTGAGACATAGGGAAAACAAATAGACAAAAGGACAACGAAAATTTAAAACTTTTAGCAGTGCTGAAGCATAGAGTAAGCAAGTGGAAGGGGGAATTTAAATTTGAGGAGGGATGGGCACAAGAGGTTAAGATGATGGTTCACAGGTAATAAGGTAGTGGGAGAACCTGAGGATAGTAGAAAATGATGTAAAATGTATATATGTGCAATTAATTTGAAAAAATAAAATTATATACTAGAATAAATAAATTCCCAAATGTTTACGGTCAAACATTAAAAAAAAAAAAAAAAAAAAAAAACTTGGCATATTACCCAAAATGTAAACTGCAAGTGAATTCTGCAGTCATTAACTTTCCGTCTAAAAAAGGGACAAGTTTAACTGGCAAAGTTTTAGTTTTATTTTCATATTAATTCAATTTAAATGCTATAAACAGAAAAATAAAAGTCATTTAAATTCTGTACACTTTTAAAGCAGGGAGCATCTGTCAGCATAATAGACCCTTTAGCCTCCTGCTGGGCAAACCCAGCTAGTAGACATTTTTAAATTGACTGAGCTTTGAGATGAAGCAATTTTTCATACAAAAGCTGGCAGTTAAGGAGGAAAATGTTTTTATCCTAATTGGATTGGATTTGGCCACTGGGATCTTTTCATTTCACCACAATAAATTTAGAAACCTTTTGTACATGTATTCCAGTCAGGATTTTCATAGTTACCTGATAAGTTACCTAACTTAGCTGCCAGTGCTGAGTCTGCTCTTTACTTCTCTAATAATTTTCTCCACTCTTTCCCTTGTGGATTCCTAAAGAAAGCAAGGAAAGATCTGGATTTATTTGTCAGTTGGTTGTCTCTGCTAATGGCTGACAAATGGGCACCCCTTGAAGATACTATTTGCTTTGCTTCTCTCTTAACTCATCCTACTTATTTGAAGGTGTGTTTTGTTGCTTGAACCTGTCAGGAAAATAACACATACTCTAAGAGCTACAATTAGCATCCATTATAATGTTATGTCAATTGCTTGTTCTTGGTTTCAATTTTTAAAGCAACTGGAATGTTGCAAACATTGTTGCAAACATTGATTGTGTTTTAGCAATCAAACATTATACTGTGTTCAAATTAGTACTAGTACCTCAATGATGGAATGCATAAAAATGCAATAAAATGATAATACTTAGAAACATTTGTATTAATAGTTGTTATTAATTGATTTTCCCTTAAAATACAAGCACACTCATATGTACCCAAACTCATGATTATTTCCATTGGTTTAATTTTCTATTCAAAACAGCCGAACCTAGTTGAATATATTTAATGCTGATTTTCTATTTGTTACCAATTATATTTTGCATGCTTAGTTTCTTACATATATTCAGATATACTGCTAAAATAAATAATGTGAAGAACTCTTCATCAAATAATTAGCATATTTTTGTTACAGAAGGACATACTTTTGTGAAAGGAAGAAGAGCACTCAAAACTGAATTTTCTCCACTCCCACTTACAGCAGCTGCCTTGGACTACAATTTCCAGCATGCCATGCTGAAGGCAGGTAGCTGTCAAGGTAAGAGGTGGATCTATGCAGGTAGAACAAAGAAGAGAGGTAGAGAAAGACACGTGTAAGAGGGACACATAGGAAAGCTGCTCCCGGTCCTTCATTCTGGAGACTTCAGTGTCTTCGTAGAGACAATGGCAGATGTTAGCCTGACCTTTGTGGCAGATATGGAAATTTTGAATTTTGGGTCTCTCCTTGTTCCAGCTTTCTAGAAACTACCTAATTCCTTTCTTGTAGCTTCTGCTAGTATGTACTATGAACTTTTCCTGGTGCCTTTGTGCTTTATCTGCGCTACTTTGGGCTAAACTTGTTTGGCTGAGTGTTTGCCCACAAGGGGATGTATAATTTTCACATTTTGATCAGGATTTTGCAATTTGAAATTCTCTTGTTTTCTTCCTCCATATATCCCAATAAGATCCTTCACACTTAGAATCTGCTTTCCTTGCTTTTCATTGCACAGATGGCTGGTTGACCTCTGTTAGAACAAAGGAAATAATTCATTTTTTTTCCATTTAACAATTTTAGGTTCTAAGTTGCCCCTCAGTCACATAATTACATTTTCATATCATTTTGAATGACATTTTTTATTAATTTGAATTGAAACAAGCATGTATTCAAGGGTAAAAATCACTTTTGAAGATTCAAAAATTGGAAGTCAATCCAATTAAATCATCCTTAATGGAACTAAGTAAAAAATACTAATACTAGCTATGTTATCTAGAATTTTTATCACTATCTCCATATGTATCTCCATACAATGTCCTTAAGTTCCAGGAGGGAGAGGAAAATATTTAAACTTTCCAAAGACTAGGGTGCCAAAAAAAAAAAATGACACAAAATAGCAAAAGCTATTAACAAATATTTAAGAAAATGGCATAAAGGGAAAGACCAGCATATAATACTTGAGTTTGATTTAGGAAGCAAAACTATTGATCAGCTTTGCTCCTATTTAATTAAGGAAATGGAGATTTAGGAAGAGAAAATAGGATGAGAGAAAAAGAACTGATTCCATTTCCTACATAGTTTTGTGTAAGATTATGTTTTTCTTGTGAGTCAGATGGAGCAACTAGTAGTCAGGAGCAAAAATCTTGTTTAGCTATTGGGTAACTAGGTGATTATTGTTTTGCATGGGGTGGTTTTGAGAGTGAAATGTGTAGTGATTAATAATTACCTTGATATGATATAAACTGGGAGAGTACTCTGCAAACCAAGTATGCATGATTTCTATACTGTTTTCCCAATTTTTATCTTATGCTTTCTCTTGACTAAAACTTGACTGAAACTTTTCTTCTCCCTATAGTCCACAAACTCTGCTTATCCTGAATCCTAAGCAAGTTCTAAAAAGCTGAACATGATACCTTAAGCACAATCCTATGACAGGCCAATAGAATCAGATAATTTTCCTTCCAGATGTTGCTGGTCATTTACCCTTTTAATGGGAACAAGTAAAGTTCTCTTTACTTTTTGTTTGCTGTTTCCTGGAAAAGAAAATACTTTTTTGTTTGATTGTGAGATATTTCCTTAATAGAGAGCGTTCTCCTTCTTATTACAGTCTTTCTTCCTTCTTATTACAGTCTTTCTTATAGGGCTCTATTTTGTCTAAGTCTAGGATTTATTTTTATTTAAAACATTTAATAAATAACTGTCAAAAAGTTACATCACCTTGCAGCAGAGTGACGCTATAGGCACTATTGAAGGACACTTTCTCCACCTTCTTACAGATCTTTAACAGAAAGATGGTAGAAGAAGGGATTGGGTAATGACATTTACCAGTTTTGAGAAGCAAAATATACCTTATCCCTTTAATAAAGTTAGTTATTCAGACTCATTGAGAGTGAAGGGGTAAAATATAAGTCCTTACCTGCCCAGTCCACTAGAATTAGTATTTGCTCCAAAAATCATACTTGAATTTAGAATACTGGGTGAGGGTGATGAAGGTAGTAGTAAATGGGGGGGCGGGGGGATTAGGGAAAAGGGTAATTGGAAAATTTAATTGAAAATAGATTGAATTGAACTTTACACAAATCCTAATGATAAAAGAATTATGGATCTGCTCAAGATATTCCTTAAGACTTTATGGTATATGAAGTATTTAGAAATCATTAAAATAATTTCTATTTATACTCAAGACAGTTTGGTAGCTTTATTTGCTTGTTATAACAGCTAGAATAATTTCAGAAAAAATTCTTAAGTGACTTAAAAAATGGTATTTTTTCTAGCTAACAAAAAGTCTGCAGGAAGATAGTGGCAAGGTTTGGTTGAAGGCTCAGCTTAATATAATTTTCAAGATCAGAGCTCTTTTTCTTCTCACTTTGTCACCTATGGTCCTAGATGGTCATTTGTCATTCATGGTCTTAAACTAGCAACAAAACCCACAAATAATGTTGTTATCTCTTAGTATGCAGAAGACAAACAAACAAGGAATTAAAGACCAAAGGTAAGAGAAAGGTTCCTTTCCATTTTGATCTGGTAGGAAACTTTTTACAAGTTACTCTAGCTCTCTCCAAGATACTATGTTTTTCATTGCTCCAAATCTTATGACTGACTTAGAAGCAATGGAAACATGAAACAGGGGAAGGTTTAGCTTCCAATTTTGGAAGCAGTTTTTGCTAGACTAAAAATGTCAGGTAAGAAATACTGTTAAGTAATAAATTAATAGTGTCTGCCTGGAAAGTCTTTTGATTTTGCCAAAATCAACTTACTTATTCATGAATGAAGTGAAATGCATAATGGCATCAATTTTTTAGATTTCACATGAAACAAATTGTGTGTGTACTGTCTAATTTAAATGAAGATCTCTTATTATTTGCATATTTTTTATTGTTGCTCAAGCTTTTGTTCACAATCATACTATACAAAAAAATTACTACTCATTTATTTCAAATTTCCCCAATGAAAAATGAAGGCTGAATTTTTTGAAATGTCCTTCTTGACTCCTTGGTTCCTTTGACTGTTGCAGTAATAAGTTGATAAAGAAAAAAAAGACTAATTTTATGCACATGAAGTTAATAAAATTTAGACTAGCAAGTAACCTAAACACCAGTTTGCACAGCATTGAGACAAAGAAGTAATGACTATGTTAAGAAAAGACAGATCAAAAAAGATCTTGAAATTGCTTGTTTGTACAACTAATTTTAGTTGAACTAAGAAGAGCTTGTTCCTGGTCCTTGTCTCTGCCTAAAGAAGGGAGATCTCTCTATATCTGTGTAAGAAGGGTCATATTATATAGAGATTTATTTATTTTTTCTTTCAGTGGAAATAGAATAGGGTCATAGAAAAATTCTGCTTTTTAAGGAAAGGTTAAAGCATCATTTGCTTACTTACACTTTATTCAAACTAACAAATATGCTACTTGGCACATTTTGGGGTGACTTGCTCTGAGACTTGACAATAGCAATTACATCATTCAATAATTCAAACTACAAATCATCACAGATTCATTTGTTTTTTTTTTTTTTATGATCTGTACAGGCAATCCATTGTTCCTACAAAATTTATGTCCAAGTAATTCTCTCATATCAGTGACTTATCCATATATCACTATTATTTCGATTTGGGAATTTATGTGCTCTTGGAATTATTGCAAATTCACACTTACACATTTGGTCAGACTGCCATTATACCTTTGTGCAATAGCAAGTTTTGCTTTTCTCAAATAAGATATGTTACTCATTCTTAATACTCAAATGCTGATGTTTCCTAATTGATTGTTCATTAAAACTCAAATTCCTTGTAAGGATAACACTCTATGTTAGCTCCAGCAATTCTGGTTTATGACAAACTATCTTGCAAGAATAAACTACTATGCTTTAAATCACTTTTCCTAATATTTTTCCACTTGGAATGAAAGTCTTTCACTATTCTCTTCATTAGATTTCTTCCAGAAGTTTTCTAAATCTTAGGCTGGACTTTCCCTTCTATAATTGCATTCATTATATCTTACTGTAATATGTGGTTATGAATTTTTATCTCATGTACATGTCAGAATATTAAAATGAGTGGACATATTATCTATATCCAGAAAGGGTTAACATATGATTGAATAAATATTGACACAATGAATGAATAAGTGACAAGAATTGTGGAGTTGCTTTTGTATTTGCAGTAGGTATATTACAGAGGCAATTCATTCACCAATTCATTCACCCAAAATAATTTGAATAAAAAAATACCAAATGATTTGAAAATCCAGTCAGACATTTACTGAAATAAGGATTTTTCGAAGATATCACACTTTGATGATGTCACTGTTAAAATCAAAGTCACATTTCTTGAGTGAGTTTCTTCTTTTCTGACCTCTAAATATAATGTGTTTCAGGGCTCAGACTCTTTTGGAATTCCTTACCTATCAAATCCTCTCCCATGATAATCACATTGTGTCCAACATCAGTAATGATTCTGTACTGTTTAGTTGTGTGTGTGTAATTGTTTAACAATACTTAAACCTTGAAATTAATTCTACTTTGAATTCTCAATTACTGCCTCCTTGATATCTCTAGCTTGATATTTCTAATAAGCATCAATTTTAATCATGCAAAGTAACATTATTTTTTTCTAATATTGGATTTAAAATGTTCTTCATTTAGTTGTACCCAATTCAGTAAAAATATTCCCATATTTTTACTATAATAAAAGTTTTGTATTTCCCCTAGATTTTTTCATTTTTTCACATTCTGCATTCAGTAAATCACTACATCATGTCAATTCTACCTTCAAAGTTCAATTGAAGTGTCTACTTCATTTTACTTTTTATCTCAATTCTAGCATTCTAGACTTGGTGCCTTTTTTCTGAACTAGTACTACAATAACTCAATTCTTTGCTTCCAATTTTTATCCCTATATTATCCATTCTCTTTGCAATGGAATGATTTTCTTTTAAACCATAAATCATATGACAATAATCTCATTGCCTAGAACATTTTATTAGCTTCTCAGTGCACATTGAATAAAATTGAATCCTTATCATATTCCTGACATCAATGTTGCATTGCATACAACTTCGACCTCATCTGCTGTCACCTTTGTTCTTACAAATTGAGTATTTGACTTTCCTTATTTCCTCAAACTAATCAAAGCTACTTTCTCAGCACAATGCTTGGATATTTTTTTTTACTAGATTAAAAAGTCATCTCTTTAATAGGATCTCCTCTGATGGCATGACTTCTAACTCCAAACATTTTCACACAAAATTTTTTTTTAACATTACCATTATTACTTTTCTGAATTTGGTTTTTATAAATATCATTGCTTTTTACCTTTCCTCATCACACCTAAATTCTCTGCCAATAAGAATGTTATCAATAATATTCACAGTTGAACATCCAATATTAGGAATATCTTTTTTATTATGTAGGTAAAATTTTATAACAGAATAACTATGGAACATGGAATTGCACAGAGAAACAAGCTGGGTATATCTACCCTCTAATATTTATATTCTAAATGATGTTGGAAAAAATCATACTGCTTTCCCAGGTTAATAAGCATATTTGCTAAACTAATAGCAAAATTATTTCTTAGCTGAAATGATTCAAGAAGAGTATAATAAAAGCATATATAAGAAAATAACCTGCAATGTAAACATGTTATTTTCTTCTTGAAGATAACTAGTGGAACTACAAAGTCAGAAGACAGGTTTTACCAATCCCTATAAAAATTTGATCTTTTTTATCAAATTGACCAGTTAGATGTTTGACTATACATATTATTCATGACAACTCTAGACTTTCTTGAGTGGCACATGTTGTATGCTCTATGTTTTAAAACTAATTGACTTTCAATAATTCATTTTACAAGAATGAGAGACAATATTACCTGACCAGAAAAATTATTTAAATGATGAACTTAAAAAAAAAAAAAAAAAACATGTTTGTTGGCAACTATCTACATAGTTAAACATAGATATTTCATGATTTTTTTTTCATGGACAGGATATTAGAAATCAGTGGACACTGAAAAATGAAAATAAATTTATTTTAAAATTAGAATATAAATAAATGTGAACATATGAGTCAAAAGACTGAAACT
Source organism: Uropsilus gracilis (assembly GCA_004024945.1). Taxonomy (NCBI): domain Eukaryota; kingdom Metazoa; phylum Chordata; class Mammalia; order Eulipotyphla; family Talpidae; genus Uropsilus; species Uropsilus gracilis. Next base: position 30,173 of record PVHY01006446.1, on the reverse strand, counting down.
GAGTTTTTAGAATGCATCTGTTTTAGAGGGTATGCTGCATTTGTGGATATTTGGCTAACGATCTAGAATACTGAAAGAAATACTGTAGCCAAATTCAGGATAGAAATTTTTAGTTCTGCCCACAAAACTTATGGAGTGTGCATGAGTGTGTGTATGTGCGCACTTATTTAATCAGTTGCAAACAAAAGAACTGATGATTTTATAAAGACAAAGGGAAAGAGGAAGTAAGCTATACTAATTCCTTCATTGATAAAATAGTTGTTTTAAATAATTAATTTTGTTTTGTATATAGTTGTCATTCAGAGAATCAATCACCCAATAATTCTTGTACAGGGGCCTTTTGTTCTAGAATTTATAAAAGTAAACAGGGTAGAAATTATCTCTGTCCTATCTGATTTTAGAAAATTTTGGAATTGATAGTGAGGAAACAAATAGCTCACATCATAGGAAATTTAATTATACCTTTAACTGAGGCATGATGTGATAGGAAACTAAAATTCTCTCCTCATTACAGAAAATACAGAGGTCATTGAATCAACTGGAGTGTTTGGAGAAAATGAAGTGAATTGTAGAGGGTATTTGGTGAGAGACAAAACTGTACAGCAGGCTGTGATCAAATCTGGGAGAACTTTGAGAACCATGTGAGTGGTTTGAACTTTACCGTAAGCCCATGGAAAAATTTTAAGCAGAAGAATCTCATAACTGTAGCTTTTTTTTTTTCTTTTCTTGAGACAAAATGTTAAAAATAGGGTAGAAATTTATCTCGAGTAGGAACACTCTATCAGTTAGGGATTAGTGGCAGTATGTGCTTGTTTATTTGTTTTTTGCAGTATTCAAGAAAGGTGTAATCACTGCTTGGGTTACAGTTTATTGTTATTGGAGAATGAGTTACTAAGTGTTTATGAGGTAAAGTGTTGATGGAGAATAGTTGAATATTATATGTGAGAAGGAGGTTAGAGATAAATCCGAAAAAAAAATAATTTAGATTAAGGGACTACAAGAAGAAAATATACATTTTATGAGAAAGGGCACAAGTTCAACTTCAATATTATCAAGTGAAGGATGTGATTTTCATGATGTTCTCTATGGAGTTTTTTTTTTAATTCAAAAGAATTTGCTTTTGCCAGAGTACAGTTAGCCCCAGAATTCTCAGATTAACAGATTAAACCACAGAGTGTCAAGTTCTGAATATTACTTAATTGTTTAAAGTGGTCAACAGCTTATGAACCAGTTTACTAGTAGAGAAAATGAATTTTAGTAATCTCCATGGATAATCTGATCAGTGAATAACTTTTCTAAACTTATTCCAAGAAACAAAGTTGAAAAAATGTTTCTCTAATACAGAGTAGGAAGAGGGAAAAGGAACATTTGAACATAAATCTGTAATGATTTTAGAATAATGATTTTAGAGTATTCAAATAGGAATAAAAATAAAAGGTTGGTAATTTCCCTTTAGTTTCAGCACTATCTTTTACTAGTGAAGTTTGTTTCAAAGAAAACACACTCCTTAGACACAGAAAAGGAAAACATATAACTGATATTTAGAAGGCAACTGAAATAGTATTTCCCTATGTCTATAAGAATATACATTTAATTTGCACTTTAATATTGACTTATTATCCTACCACTACAGAAAAATTAATGAATAGTAAATTATAATTATTACTGTATAACACCAGAAAATCAAATTCCAGAAGACATAAAAAATGTTCTTAAATTATGGAAATGATTTCACTGCACATATTAGATATACATTCTTTAAATAATTAGTTCCTTAATAAATACTTTTCATGTATTGGAATTTATATGGCTATTATATTACCAGATTCTATAATAAATGATCTGTTATCTGTCTGCAATGTTCCATTAGCTATTTAGGTTTAAGCTAATGTGATTTGTTTTTATTGATAAATAAAATCAAAATATTAAAAATCAATACAATTTAAACTATTGTCTTAAATTATTAAAAGTGTTTAGATGTTAGAAATATAATGACCTTAAATTTTAAAGAAAGCATCATCCTTTTTATTCAACTTAATTTTCTATGTTTTAATGCTATATAAGCTTTCTGGTTAGGAAAAAATAAGAAACTGTTCAAAAGTATCATCTTTATGATACAATTTTGTTCCTTTGGAACTTACTATTGAACTCAACTGAAATGTCAGCATTGTTAAAAAGAAAAAAAAATCAAACTAAAGGAAAATAGAATGTATAAAATACGATTTTATAAAATCTTTTTCATCTTTACAGGTTCTAAGTTCTACTCTGGGAAATCTTCCAGTACAAATGACCTAAAGGACAGGAAAACTAACTGTATCAAAGCCCCTTTGTGTAAATACTTATCAGCTGTAAGTCTTTTCCACTTAAACTCCTCTGAGGCTTATTGTCTTTTCAGTCTGTGAAAATTTTGCCTGCTCATCTGTTTCATCTGCCTGCAGTACTAAAATCATGCCAAATTGTTATTGCTGCATAAATAATTGAGTGCAAGTTACTGTACAAAGTTCTCAAACTCTATAATTGCACACGGTGGGGAAAATTATTGCAAAATATGTTTTAGCTTGGTTGTTTTTCAAACACAAACTGAATGCTGTTGAGTATCTTCCTGCAATATCTAATTCTGATATTAAGCTTTATTTACGGTGTTGCTGTTTCTTTAACCACTGAAACAAAAGAGCTGGTTTTAAATAACAGGAACAAGGAATCAACTTGATATTTATTAGTATTATATAAATATGGAGATATAGATATACAATAAACTATCATCTATTAACTTCTGTTTTAACAATATAGGAAAGAAAAGATAACATATGAGATTTATTGTAATATATACTAATATATTTGAGAAATTTTACATGATTCCAATTTCTGATCTCCAGTAAGATGTTATCAGGCTACAAATATATAATAATCTTAAAAACTACAAACTGATGATAAATAGATAATATAAACATCTATTGTTTTCCTTCAGTTTTATGTAGCTATAAGGGACACAACACTGTGTAAGTTTAAATTGCAATAATGTTCATTTGATAAATTTATAAATTATAAAATTATTTCCACCATAGCATTTGCTATCATCTCCTTTTCATTTCATAGTTATATTTTTGTGGTGAGAACATTTATTGTCTTCCAGTAACATTCTAACATATGACACAATATTATTTACTATAATCATTGTATTAATCACTATGTACAATGTACCATGCTATGCATTTAGATTCTTGCACTTGCTAACCTTAGAATTAGTATCCTTTAACCAGTATCTCCAATTTCCCCTAACTTAATCCCTGGAAACAAACATTGCTCCATTTCTTTGACTTTTAACTTTTTTCTATATTTCATATATAAGTGGTACTATTCAGTATATGTATTTCACTGTGTGACTCATTTCACTTGGCATAATACACTCAAGGAAGAAACACTGGCTTTCATTTCATTTCATATATATAAATATATATACATATATACACACCATATATGTTATATATATAATATATATATGGTATGCATATATGTATATATATATTTAAATATATTTATATATTTATATATGGTGTATATATATGATATATATACACATATATTGGTATATATATGGTACATATATACACCATATATAAATATATATAACATATATGGTGTATATATGTATATATTTATATATGTTATATATATTTATATATAAATATGTATAATATATATGTATATATATACATACATATATATAAATATATACATACATACACACCATATATACATACATACACACCATATATATAATATATGTATATAGGTATATATACATACCATATATAAAATATATGAAGATATAAAAATATATGAAGATTTGATGTGTGTATGTGTATATATATATACACACATACACACATCAAATCTTCATAATCTACTCATCTTCATAATCTACTCATCTTCATAATCTACTCATCTGCTCTTTGGCATGCTAGGTTATTTCCAAAACTTGACTACTGTAAATAACAGTGCAGTGAGTGTGGGAGTGCATATATACCTTCATGCATGGTTTTGTTTTCATTCTTTGGGTAGATACAAGGGAGAAAAGAGTTGTTGGATCATATGATAGATCTATTTTCAATATTTTGAGAAACATTCATACTATTTTCAATAGTTTTTTGAGAACATTTTGCTATATCCTTAAAGTGCTATAAGTTCATGACAAATCAATGAACATTGCTTTGTCTCTCTGGAGTTTCTATTAATTAGAATGTAGACTTTTCACTATTCATCTGCTGTCTCTTTATATTTTCTAAATTATTTCTCTTTGTGCTGCATTTTATTGAATTTCTTAACATCAGTTTTCAGTCCACCATTCTCCACTGAGTGTGCTATTATAACACAGTATTTTTAAATATCTATCATAATTTTTCTTATTGCAGATAACCTCTGTTATAATATAGATTGTGTATACATTTATATTAGATAGAGAGATTATATATATATAGTCATATAATCTATTTAGTTAATTTTCAGGGTTCCTGGTTAATTCATTATACTACTATTATTAGAAAATCATGATTTTCATGTTTAGATTTTTAAAATATATATTGTATACACAGCTATTTTATAACACTACAATGTCATATGCACATGCATATAAAATATGTAGAAAATATGTATGTACATGCATATAAAATGTGTAGAAAAATGCAAAAAATATGTAGAATTAAGATTGCATCTGGTGATTCTTGTTTATATACTTGTTTTCCAGTGGCATCTTTAACTGCACTTTGAGCTACCTATTTTCGTTAAAAATTATTTGATGATGTTAAGACTATTGATGCTTAACATGATGTTCCTCTAGTATTCATTTTTACTTACTTCCAGCAGAGATTCAAGATTTTTCCTTCTTATCTAATAGACATCTAGAAGACACTGCACCCAATAAGCAAAGAAGGAATACACATATTTTTCAAGTGTGCATGGGTCATTCTCCAGGGTTGGTCATGTAGTGAGCCATAGGACCAGCATCAAAAAATTCACAAAGATTGAAATAATGCCAGTGATTTTCTGTGACCAAAATGGCCATCAAACAAGAAATCAACCACGAAAAGAAGGAAAGAAAACCTCCCACTCATAAACTCATAAACCCCTCATTAATGGAAAACCAAAAATAGATTGATGAATAAACCAAAAATAAAATGAACAAATACTTCAAGATAAACAGCAATGAGGATATGACCTTCTAGAATTCATGGGATGCTCTAAAAGCAGCAATAAGAGGAAAATATATAGCACTTGTTTCTTTGGAGTTGATATTTAGTCCATAGAGATATATAGTCTATAGGGACTATATATAGCCACACATGAAGAAACAAGAAGAGCTATAGTCCCACATGAAGAAACAAGAAAGACCCAAATAAATTAACCTAATCACACATTGGAAAGAGCTAGAAAAAAATAACAAAAATCATCCAAACACCAGCAAGAGAAAGATCATAAAAGTTCAAGTAGGATAAATGAAAAAGAAACAAAGGCAATTCAAATAAGGTAATTCAAAAGATCAATGAAACAAAACCCTGTTTTGTTTTGTTTTGAAGAAGTAAACAGAGTAAACAAATCCCTAGCTAAGTTCTCAAGGAAGAAAAGGGAGAAAACTCAAACAGAATAATAAGTGAAAGAAGAGAAATTACAACATACAAAGCAGAAATCCAGATGAAAATCAACATCTATTATGAACATTTATATGCAAACACATTTAACAATCTTGATGAGATGAAAAAATTTTTAGAAGTATACAGTCATCCAAAACTGGATAAAGAAAACCTAAATAAATCAATCACAAGCAGCAAAACTGAAGTACTAATTGGAATTTTCCCTCCCCCTGCCCCAAAAATAAATAAAATAAAAACCATGGACTAGATTGATTAGATTAGAAAATGAGTTCTACAAGATGTTCAAAAATGATCTGGTGCTCATCCTACAAAAGCTCTTCCAAAGAATTGAGAAAGAAGGAAAAATACTGAACACATACCATGAATTTAAATCCATACTATATTAAAATCAACAAAAACAATAAAAAGAAAGAAAATGAAGGCCTATCTCCCTAATGACACAGAGGCAAAAATCTTCAACAAAATCCTAGCCAAAAGAATACAACAATGTCATCAAAAATATACCAAATCATGTGGATTTATTCCAGTGAAACAAAGATGGTTCAACAATCAAAAATCAATAAACATGATTTAACACAACAATAAAAGGAAAAATAAAAGCCACACAATCATATCAATAGGTGCTGAGAAAGCATTTGGCAAAGCTCCGCATGTATTTATGATGAAGATCCTTGAAAACCATGGACTAGATGGAACATACCTCAACATAATAAAAGCAATATACAACAAACCCACAGTTAATATCATCCCAAATGGTAGAAAAAAAAGGAAAAAAAATGAAAACCTTTACTCTGAGATCAAAAATGATACAAGATTGTCCACTATCACCACTGCTTTTCAATATAGTACTGGAAGTCCTAGCTAGAGCAATAAGGTAAGAAAGGAACATACCAAAAAAGCCCAAATAGGTAAAGAAGTAAAACTATCACTGTCTGCAGATGACATGACAATATGTAGAGAGAATCCAAAGAATTCTACAGAGAACTAATGAAAATAACAAACCAGTTCAGTAATGTAGCAGGCCACAAAATCAATGCACGAACATCAGTAGCCTTTTTACACACACACACACACACACACACACACACACACACACACACAAATGGTCTGAAGAAAAAGAAACTAAGAAATACCCTATTTGCAATAGTACCAATAAAAATTAAATAAGTAGTAAATAAGAAGTAAATTTAACAAAGGATGTGAAAGATATGTACAAAGAAAATTATAAAATATTGTTAAATCAAAGAGGACACAATGGAATGGAGAGACATCACCTGCTAATTGGTTGGAAGAATTAACATTGTCAAATGACATCCTATCCAAAGGAATCTACAGATACAATGCGATTCTGATAAAGATTTTAATGATATTCATCAAAGAAATGGAAAAGATATGATTACAGTTTATTTGGACAATAAAATACTTCAAATAGCTAAAGCTCTCCTGACAATAAAAAAACGAATGGAGACTTTGAATTATACTGAAAAACTCTATAATTAAAATAGCATGATACCAGGACAAAAACAGACATCATCAATTAAAAATGACAAATTCAACGATTTCATAACAACATGGATGTATTTAGAAGAAATCATATTAGCAGAAACAAGCCATAAAGAAAAAGACAGAAACCAAATGGTTTCACTAATATATGGGATATAGTGAAAAAAATAAACAAAAGCCTTGAGGAGAAGTCAAAACAAGCTAAGCACCAAACTGAAGTGCACAACTTTGAGCAGGAGGGAAAGGGGGGAAAGAGAGGGAAGGGGGGGCAAATCCTTGAGATTACAATGTTGTGAAATTTATATATAAATAAAAAATAAATAAAAACAGACAACCAGACAATTTAACATAATTGAAAGCCCACAAATCAAGCTCCACATATAAGGTCAACTACTCTATATCAAAAGAGCAAAGAATATACATTGAAACATGGATAATTTCTTCAGTAAAAAGTGCTGGGGAAACTGAGCCTGGCATGGTGGCGCATGCCTGAGAGTGTCAGCTTATGAAGTGGCTGGGGCCAGAAGTCATAGTTCGAGTCCTGCCAGTGGCACATAGCAAGACCTAGTCCCCCAAAAAATATAGCTGGGCGTGGTGGTGTGCACCTGTAATCCCAGCTACCTGGGAAGTTGAGGCTGGGGATTGCTTGAGTCTGTGGTACCCTGGGCAATGATAGCCTGCAGTTCCATGGGCAAAAATAGTGAGACCTAGTCTCAAAAAAAAAAAAAAAGTCCTGGGAAAACTGAATCACTACTTGCAAATAAATGAATGAATGAACGAATGAATGAATGAATGAATGAATGAATGAATGAATGAATGAATGAATGAATGAATGAATAAATAAATAAATCTAGACTACTTGCTCACAATACACACACACACACACACAAAAGCAACACAAATGGATAAAAAGACTTTGATGTAAGACCTGAAACCATAAAATACATAGAAGAAAACTTAAAAAAAAAAAAAAAACACTTCATGACCTACACCATGGAAACCTCTTTCAGGACATCTACAAAGGGAGGAAAACATAACACTTGAAGTTGTATCAGACTTAAAAAACTTCTGTACACAAAAGAGAAAAGAACCAAGACAAAAAGACTCCTGACTGAATGGGTGAACAATTTTGCTCTCCATACAACTGATAAGGGTCTGATATCAAAAATCTACAAAGAACTCACATGACTGAACAAAATTAAAGCAAAAGCTCAGTCAAAAAAATATGCAAAACAGCTTAAAAGACACTTCTTCAAAGAGAAAATACCCACGGTCAACACATGTAATGAAAAAATATTCAACATCAATCCTATAATTAGGGAAAGGCAAATTGAACCCAAAATAAAATACCACCTTACACCTGTAAGAATGGTCCACGTCAAAAGAAAAAAAAAATGAGAGCAAAAAGTGCTGGTGAGGATGTGGAGACAAAGGGAAACTTACACTGCTGGTAGGAATGCAAATTATTCCCACCACTATAGAAAGCTGTGTGGAGAATCCTCAAACTATTGGAAATGGAACAACCATTAGATCTAGCAAGTCCACTTCTAGGTTTCTACCCAAAATACACTAAAATAAAATGCCTGTGCTCCTATGTTTGTAGCACTTTTTACAATAGTTAGAATATGGAAATAATCAAATGTCCCCAAACCAAAGAGTGGATCAAGAATTTGTGGTAGATTTATACCATGGATTATTATTCAGCAATCAAAAAAAACAAAAACAAAAACACCAAACTTGTGTCATTCGCAGCAACATGGATGGACCTAGAAGGAATCATGCTAACTGAAACAAGCCAGAAGTAAAGGGAGAAATATTGGATGGTCTCACTTATGTGTGGGATATAGGGAAAAAGCAAAAGAACAAGAAAAGGTTAAAATTAGCACACTTATAATAGAACTGAAGCATACAGCAAGGGAGAGAAAGGTAGGGCAAAATCAGGGGAGAGATGAGCATATGTGACCAGGATGACAATTCATGGGTGACCTGATAGTGGGAGCATGTCAGGATAATAACAATTACAGGAGAATATATATATATATATATATATATTTTTTTTTAAATTAATCAATAAGACATAAATTGCAAAAATTACCCAAAAAATGTCCCTTTCAATTTAAAAGAAAAGCCATAGCCTGAGTCTTTTAGTTTACTTTTTGGGGTGACATGTTGGTAGTAGGTGGGAATTTGTGGTTCAAACAGAGAACTTTGAGCTAGCTTCTTTTAAAAATTCTTGGGGATGAGTTAATGTCCTCTTTTCTTTACTCTGAAAAGTTAACTTTCATTGTTTTTCTCTGGGTATGCCAAGGGTTATTTCTGTTTCAACTTTTCCCATTGAATGCTAGTCACTTTTTTTACCTTTATGAATTATGGACTCCTGTATTACTTTTCCAAGTTGGCCTTAGGCTTCCTTGCAGTTTTTTTTCTTCTTCTTCTTTACAATTGAAGTCCGTGAAACCAATGATCATGTGCAAGATATTAAAAAAATACCCTTAGGCAAAATAAAACTATATTGCTCATTTCATTTTTAGTTTCTATTTTCCTTGCTTTCATCTAGATTTTGGTCTTTATATTCCTTTTAAGATCCTGTCTTGTGTTTGGTATTTTGCAAATAAGTATTTCCCTAATATTTAATATTTGATTAGTTAATCAATCAACTTGAAACAGACTCTCAAACTATACAGCCAGTCTTAAAGAATCAACAATGGAAGTCCACATCAATTTAATTTTCAAAAACAACATGAAATATTTGGTTAATTGCATGCATAGATAGAGCTAAGGATTCTTTTTTTCAGGTCTCACAACTCCACATCTTCTCTATAAGTAATGCAAGGTACAGAGAATGGAACAATGCCTTTATATAATGTTTATGTGCTTTTTGCAATTTCTTGACAAAATGTACACACTGGTTTTTAAGGTTTGTGCTTTGGAAAATGCTTGGTTTAATATTAATAAGCTTAACACTATCCTTAGTTTATTATATTTAAGGGCAGCAAAATTATTATTTTTACTCTCCTAATCTTTAAACAACATTAAATTATTTTCTTAATATATCAAAAAAAGGGTGTAGAAAGGAAAGAGTCATATGCCACATTTGTTAATCTTTTTTTGGGGGGGAGGTAGAGGTAAGAATCGTTATCTGGTAAGCCTTTATTTTTTCAGGATTCTAATATTGCTTTAATCTTTGATATTTCCCCTTAAAACTTATTTGAAATGGAAAGTAATTGATAATTGTTTTATTAGTAATTAGTAAAGAATCAAAATATTTTAATTACCATGTAATTGTGAGATTGTTGTCATTACAGAGTTATATTGATGTGTATAAAAATTAATTTAATAGATGATTAGCTTCAAATAACATATTACCTCTCACATTTTAATTTCTATCTACATTTAAGTAGTAATGTAATCATGAGTATGCGCTTAAGTGTCATAAACTGGATAATATTGGCGGTGGTTCAAGAGTATACGTGTATTGAGTACTTTAGAATTATAAATGGTAAACATGTCATTGCTTCAGCTATAGACATTGATTTCTCAATTCAATGGTATCAGTATTATCTGAAATTGCCTAGGGAGTTCTTCTTGTTTTTCTGGAAATTGAGGTAGTTGGTACAAGATGCTTCTGTCTACTACTTGTGAAGGCATTGTGTTTGATTTCAGCTTTTCACATACATGGGTTCACCAGATTAGCAACAGATGTTTTCGGGACACCTTCGGTAAGCACTTAGCATCCCAAACCATATTAACTGGTATTCAAGTAGTCTTTTTCTCCTTTTACTGGTATATTATTCTCATAAAGGAGAGAATAGGAAGCAAGTACAGCATCTGTCACTGAAAGGCATCTTCTCACTGCATGCCCCAGCATTCTTAATCCAATTTATGTAGAAGGAGATTGAGGCACCCTGGGAGAATTGAGGGACTTCTCACTTTGCATAAGTTTTCAATGCTTAGACCAGTATAATCTGCTTTGTAGCTATTATTGACCTGTCATGTGTATACATCACTTTTGTGCCATATTTTAGTTATCTTCTCTGACCATATTATAATTGAATAAAATAGTAACAGTAAAGAAAGATTAACTATAGTTCTGGTAAATATTTATATCAGAAGAGTATAATTTTTCTATGTAAACTTCATATTTTACACCTTAGATAATGTCTATGCAATTATAGGCAACTATTTTGTTAAATGACTAATTCTGTCTAGGAACCACTAATTTTGCCAGCAAAGATGCCAAGATTTCTATTTTGTTTTGTTTTCTTTTCTACTGACCAGCAAATTGTTTTGACATTCTATAGAGAGAATTTCAGTTTTCATAAATCTGTCAAAAAGTAAAGCTGTGTTATAGATGGTAAACATGATTGAAAATATGAAAAGAGGTTTATATTGCTTCAAAACACAAAAAATCCTCTTGGTTCTCTGTTTATCCCTATCTTTTCTTTTACAAGGAAGTAGATATGAAACACTCCAGTTAACTCTAAGGTATGGTTCATGATGACGGCAATACCAACACATACATTTCACTGTTTTGCAGAACCATTATTTATCAAGAATAGAAGCACTAAAGATAAAAATAGAAAGCCATAGAGAGGATGTCTACTTAGAGATGCAATATATGTTTAAAAACTGTAATTATTTTTTTCATGGAGCATTCTACTGTAACCTATTCAACTTTTATTTTTTATTTATTTATTTATTTATTTATTTTATTTATTATTATTATTATTTTTTTTTTTTGAGACTAGGTCTCGCTGTTTTTGCCCGTGGAACTACAGGCTCTTGTTGCCCGGGGTACCACAGACTCAAGCAATCCCCGGTCTCAGCTTCCCAGGTAGCTGGGATTACAGGCGGGTGCCACCACGCCCAACTATTCTCGCTTCCGGCCTCAGGAGGGACTCGAACCACGATCTCTAGCCCAGGCCGCTTCATTGGCTGAAGCTTACAGGCACGAGCCACTGTGCCCGGCCTAACTTTTATTTTTTGAATAGTTGACATAACTTTCAGGTGAATTGCTGGTGGTTAAGACTCTGAGAGTACATATTAATTAGCTGGGCTCATACCATTTAGAGCTATTTGAGGTGTGCAATATACTTCTGACTCTGCAGGATTCATTATTGCTTTAAGGGTTGGAGCGTACACAATACAGCCAAGAGTGTGACAGAGACAGCAGGTGCCCACTCTGAAGCAGCTGAGTCCATCTGTCATAACAAGGATTTTAGCATTTACTTTAAAATCAAATTTCCATTCCAAAATTTAATTCCTCCAGCCACTAACTCTTGCAACATTATATATTTTTACTCTGTTGCTATTTCTGTAGTAACTAGTCATGACTAACTACATAATAAAGTTGACTGAAAATGTGTATACATGCATTGAAACTATGGATACATTAAATATTATGTTATTAAGATCAGTGAATATGATGATTTAGCAAATTAAATAAATGTGAAATTTTTATATACATTCCAAATAGCATAAAATGCTCCAATAAATTTATAAATATATGTGGGTAATTTTTTAATGTTTATAGAGAGTACATTTATGGATTTTTACAATGCTTAATGTCACCCTTAAGAAGAATATCACTATATGTTAAAATGGTAATTAATAGCCATTTGTATTTCATTTTCATTGGCACAGAAAATAACATCAAGCTAACAGTAATTCTGAACATGTTGAATATATATGTATAACATTGTGTGCATAACATATGTGTATATATGTACACACAGTAATGTGCACTAATACATACATACAAATGCATGTTATGCATATGTTTGTGTGTAGATGTATAGTGCACTCTATTTGCACATTCACACACCCAAATAAATGACAAATGTATACTACATCTGTAACTTTGTACATGCATATCCATTAAATCTATACTCATACATGTATAAATTCCTAAATACTGGTATATTTTTTGTGCTATTATATAGAATCTGCAGTACTTACTATGTGGCCATCACTCTGTTCTTAGGCTGTACAAAATTTCAGGTGACATTTTTTTTCTTCTATCATACTCACCACCCATTAACTGATTCCAAGAATAAGATAATGCTCTAAAGAACATAAGGTACTTACTTGAATGATATGAATTTTCCATATGATTAAGAGGAACAAATTGGTAATGGAGTTATATATTCAATCAATGCTTTTTAGCTGAAACTAGGTGCTATGTCAAATTTTTTTCCTACCTTTTTTACTCAACAATTCTTTCTCCTATGAACAAAATAAAAAGTGATGCAACCATTTGATGGAATGTTTGTTCTCCCTGACAGGTAAATAGTCTGTGAAAAGAACATTAATGTTGATCTCATCAGTGAAAAAAAAAAACGTTTGTTGAAATCAATCATCTCTCATACACAGCTAAGAAAGTGAGTCATTGTATTGCACGTCAGCAAATGCTTTCAGTAAATGTCTAAAACTACAAGATCATTCAAGTGTCGACTAGCATTTTTATTAAGGATCTTAGTAGATTTTTAAAGAGAAATAATTCATTGCATATTTCCCTTTCTGTATGTATGGCTGTGCGTTCAAAAGTAACAGTACAGTAAGTAGCCTCTGTGAGCAGCAGCACCAACCAGGCAGTTCAACATTGGACCAACCTGTAAGCAGGCCAGGACTTCGTTTCTCTGAATGTCCTTGGAGAGGAGCCAGCACCAGCAAGACAGTTTTGTGAAGTGACTTTGTTGAATCAGCAACAAATTGGTCAGAAACAGGATTCACTATCTTATTAAAACATAGGTAAAATCATAATCCCCAAACTACAGTGGACATGATTCCTAATTTTTTATGTTTTAATGTGGTAGATCTAAAGAATACTGATAGACCTCTGGAAAGTTACTTATCTTTATTAGCACATATTTTTCATGCAATTCAGATTTTTATCTATCATGTTGTACACTGTGTCTTTGTGTGCACAAGTATGGTCAGACACAGAGAGGAGTTGTTGATTACTTTTATATTGAAGTTTAGTGAGCATATTGCAAATGCACCAGAAGCCTTTTTTTTTTAAGTCTGATAACTGACCACAGGTGTGCCTCTGGCCTTGAACTTATGTAAAATCCTGAATATTGTTGTCAGAATGTTCCTGAAGAAAATGCTCAATTAACTGAGCAAATTTCCTGAATATAAGTGGTTGGTCATTTTCTTCACGTTTTGTCTGATAGTATCAATTAATCCATGCTACATGTATGTTTTGGAATTCCTATTTTGTGCCAGGTAGTCATTAAAAAAACACAGTTGAATGAGAATTCAACTAAATATGACAGTTATGTCCATACTTAGAAATACTTTTTTTTTAATTTGATGTAAAAACACTTAGAAAACACCTTAGGAGATATGATGATGATCCAAAAAAGTGATGTTTTCTTACATAGAAAGTCACCAAGTTTCACTGCTTCTATATATTTACATATGTTTCCCAGCCTGATTTCTTTCAGTGATTTGATATATATTAAAAGTTTTGACAGACTGTGTTAAAAGAGTGACTAGACAGAAGGATAAAATATCAGCAAGTACAAATCATAGATGACCTTCTATACCACACTATTTGCTATATGGAGTCACCAAAATATTAGTACAGATATAATATGATTCATTTTGATATTTCATGAGGTAATTCTAAATGCCAAAAAAAATAAACCAGATTGAAAGTAGGAAAGGAAGACAGTTGCAAAGGGAAAAATAGAGATGTTTCTTAGAATGTAATCATTTACAAATATTCAAGAATATCAATATACTTCATAATCATGACAAACTGAAATATAACAACAGAAAATATAAACTACTGTGCAAATCCAATGGGTATAGAATAACTATACTCAAAGTAAGAGTATTTCCCCCTTCTCACAAATGTTATCTACACTGACTCTCCTGGAAAAAAAAAGGAGAGGGAGGAGGAGAAAAGACAAAAAAAAAACAAGATTTAAAATATAAAAAGCATTGAAAATATTTTATGCCATATTTTCTGACATTATATATTGCTATAGTATATTCATATTATATTTTAAGTATTTATTTCTTTATTGGCAGTGAAATATTTTGAATATTGTATGCCTCCTCAATTCATACACTGATTCTAAATTTTGTAGATATTTACATATTATTACCTATGATCACAATAAGCTAACTTAATTAATCAAAACTTTAAAATACTGTGTGTGCTTTTGATCTCCTTACAGAAATAATAGTATTTTAAAAATTACTTTCTCACTAAGTCCAAAATATTTTCCTTTATAACAATCATATTTAAAATATATATATATTTTCATTTTTTACTGACATTTAGTAAATTTAGTGATGGTTTGAGTTATATGACTTTCAAATTATGATTAAATTGTGGTTACTCCATAAAAACTACATTAAATTCCATTCCATTATGAATTTCATTTTTCAAAATGTGATTATTCCATCAAACACTGTATTGATGTTTTATATATATATATATAGGCATGTGCATATATATAACAGAATTTCTCAGATAAACTACACTTGCTTATATTCAGAAAGCTAACTTTAATTAAAAGCAAGATAGAATTTACCATAGAATCTAATCATTCCATCACCTGAAATATGTTCCTTTGACAAAATGATTTGTTATCAATTAAATTTCTACATATGCAGTGTCCCCAGTCTTTGTGATATTCTTTTTAGAAATCTCTAAGCTCAGTCATAGTCATATCCATATTTGGAAGGTAAATTTTGCAGAATGTTGAACTAAATATCTCTCTTCAGAATATGTTCTTCTCCAGAAACATTTATATGCTTTTAACTAGCTACAGTGCATTTGGCTAGCACCCCTGCTGATTGTGCTGACAACAATAAAATTACTGGTTCTCTGGAATCATTCTAGGTATCCTTTATACTGGGAAAATATGCCCCATATTCACTAATTTTGTTCCTGATAGGGAAAATAGTGTCTGTTGGCCTAGAATAGAATTATGGTATTTTATTGACAAAAGGCAATTATTTTTTTAGGATTTCCGTATTAAATTAAAATCTTTCCATTTTTAAATCTCTATAAAGTTACTAAATAAACCACATTTAGATATGAGTCTTTAATTCTGAGCATTTATCTAGTTCTAGTGAGGGCTTTTTAAAAAAAGTTTTATAAATAACTTATATCCTGGTAAAATTCATGAATACTTTAAAGGTGAAACTATTAGGAGACTTCATCCATGAGAACAAATTAATTATAAAACAAAAATATATATAATAGTCTGTTAATTCTAGTATCTTCAATTCTGGAAATCATAAGATTGTGGAATAGCAACTACAGACTACTAAAAAGACCTGCCTAAGAATATTGTATTATAGTTAGTATTCTAAACTCTATACCTGGGAACTATTTTTAATTTATCATTCACATTAACTACCCATATCTAAAATACTTATTTACTTAACAAAAAAATATTTATAGTGACAAATTCTTATATTACAAAACATACATATTTTGTGTGAATAAAATTTCAGTGACTCAATGGCCAAAATTACAATTGACTCTTTATATAAAGATACCAGCTCACTTTAATCACCATTCTCTCATGCTTGAATAACTTCAATAGACTACAAAATTATTATCTTTTTCATTCTCTACTAGAAATATTTCTCCATACCACTTTTTTATTATGACACTCAAATATTCAAACTACTTTGATAATTTTACATTTTACTTAAAATACAAAATATTTACCTTCTTCCTTCAATGCTATCTATGGTCCTAACCCCTTTCCTATCTGCTACTCAAATTTTCCATCAGTGATCTGATAAGCTTACAGGCTTCTGTGTTCTTGAACACAACAAAAACACTTTTTCTAACTTTGTACTGAACACGACAGTCCTACTACTTAAGTAGCCTTGCTTTGAAGCTGGTTCCATCTTGCATTTCAAGTCCAAATACAAACATGGCTAATTCATGAAACCATCCCTCACTAATTATCAAAGCTTTTGGAAACTTATTCTTTTTGTTTGTTAACATGTAATATTAAAATTAACTTTGTATATTTGTTAAACAACTCCCATCTCCTGTCCTATATACTAAATTAAAAGTCCTCCAGAATAAAACTTTTTTTCTTATTTATTTATGATTAGGTTAGACATAGAAAGTATCTGAGACTGAATCTTAAAAAGAAGACACTGCATTTTCAAAGAGATGGGTTTTCACCTGAAAAAGGACTGATACTGATGACATAAAAATAACTCAAAAATCTAAAAAATATAACAAAAAAATGAAAATAGGTATAAGAACTAAAACATGTATCTCCAAAGAAGACATTTAGACTGAAATAGACACATGAAAAAAGATTCAGTCACTGAGTATTATAGAAATGCAATTAAGACCACATGAGATACAATCTCACACCTGTGAGAATGATTCATATTGAAAAGACCAGAAACAACAGGTGCTGGCAAGAATACGGAGAAAAGGGCACTCTCCTAAACTACTGGGAATGCAAACTAGTTCAGCATCTATGGAAAACAGCATAGAAGTATCTCAAAACATTAAACTTGGATCTGCCATTCAACCCAATAGTATGACTCTTAGGTATCTACCCAAAAAATTAAAGAACGCTAATTCAAAAAGAAACTTGCAGTCCCATGTCTATTGTACCACTGTTTACTATAACTAAATCATGGAAACAGATGAGTGTATCAAGAAGATGCAGTATATATACACATTGAAATTATTTAGTGACCAAAAAGGATGAACTCATTGTGCCAACATGGATGGAGCTGAAAAAATAATGCTAAGTGAAATAAGTCATAAATAGAAAGATAAATATCAGATGGTGTTGCTAATATGTGGGATATAAAGTTACTAATACCAGAGTAAGATACATACAAGTTTAAAAACTAACCATTGAAATATAATTACAGAAATGAAGCAATAAAGGGATGTATGAGGGTTAAGAACAAAGCATAAAATAAATGCATGGTGGACTATAAATAATTTGGTGGTGGATGCAGTATGGGAATATTCAACCATTACCTCAGTTAGGAATAAATGAGCAACACAAGATTCATTTTTAAATTGGATATTAAGTAGATTCCATTTAAAACATTCATTGTAAAAACAATTTCAAGAGTACATGGAATTGCATTATTTTCTTTTTAATCTGAGGTGAAAAATGAAGCAGAAAAGGATTATAAAGAGAATATGACCTCATAAATTTAATAGTAGTAGTTTTTTTTTTTTTTTAACCATAAGAGACTTGTTAACTGAGAGTCCTTTTTACCTAATAGTTCTTTGTCTCTGAAATTTCTGTAATTTCATTTCTCTTGAGGTGACTAGAAGGCTTCAATATAGGATATTAAGCTAATCTCACCCAAGACCCCATGATTTCATGTGGAAGTATCCAACCAAGGAATGAAATATTAAAGTAGTAAGAAATAAATTTTTAAAAACTCCAACTTACTGTTAGGTGATCTTATTCTGGACTGAGGAAACAACTGGATTTCTTTGTGAGAAAAAGATAAAAAGAATGCCTAAGTAACCACTTAAATATCAGAGGTTGTACCATTTATTCTCAACTCAAATAATCTGTCATCTATTGGAGATGATTTGGTTGGGAAAAAATACCTAGTAAACCATGTGTATTTCTAAGCTGATAAATTTTGCAATAGTGTCCCTCCCTTAATTTATAATATAAAACATTACAAATGCATATGTGTCGTACAAATGTTAGTAATGGAATACATTGTAAATAAATGGATAAGTGAAATAAGAAAGGGAATTGACACCGACACCATAAAAATTTAGAAAATTTGGCATATAATAAAGTTAAAATATTATTTAGTCCTTATTAGTAGATGAATCTAGATCACCTTTATTTCTCACTGATTCTAATAAATCAAAAATTTTGAATTTATTGGGAAAAATTCAAATTATAATAAGAACTTTATAATTGTAGAAAAATATCTATCATATATATAGATAATCAAATGTAGAAATCTAACATTTTATTTTCTTTTGATTCTCCCAGTCATTTATTTCAGAATAATTCAGAATCAATACAGTACCTGTTTTGCATTAAAATTACTAGACCATATTATGAAATGAAATTAAAAATGATTTAAAACAGTTACATGTGTATGCATGTGTATATGTAAGGACATGATTCCTAATTTATAATATAAAGAAAATTAAAACAAGAATAATTTAAAATAAAATACTACATTGAAATGCACAAAGGCACAAATATTGGAATTTTGTTCCTAATAGAAAATAGTGAATGTTATAGAGTGCTATGTGTGCCATACTTATAATTCAAATTTGATATAAAATCTTCTGATCAATTTTTAGTAATGACTCACAATGACTGCAAATAAAGTCTATTTTCATTTTTTAATATATAATTTTAGTCTTAGAAATTTTAGTGATTAGGATGTTTATCAACAACTGTATTTAAAAATTGATGATATAGGCCGGGCATGGTGGAGCATGTCTGTAAGCGGCAGGCTGGGAAGCCACAGCTGGGGCCAGGGATCGCGTTCGAGCCCGCGGCAGGGCTCGGAGAGAGACCTGGTCCCCAAAAATAGCTGGGCGTGGTGGTGCGCGCCTGTAATCCCAGCTACATGGGAGGCTGAGGCTGGGGACAGCTTGAATCCAGGGTACCACGGGCAACAGGAGCCTGCGGTCCACCGGGCAATATAGCGAGACCTAGTCTCCAAAAAAACAAAAAACAAAAAACAAAACAAACAAACAAAAAAAAATGATGATATATAGTTTACCCATCTTATTTATACTACAAGTCTAAAAAAGCTTTCCAGATGTAGAACTTTGTTAATTAATATCTATGTAAATGAAAGAAGAGAAAAATTGAGCATTCACTACATGGAAAGGAAATTTAAGATCAAACTCATGATAGCAAAGAGGATTTGAATGGTTAAATTAATTTAACAAAGGAACTCAGTGAATACTGAAATACCATTTCCTATTTTATCTATGTCTTGCAGCAAGTTTTCTAGTTCAACAGATGCTTATGTGTATATCAGCATTATTTCGTATTTTTATCTCCTAACATTTTAGGGAAGGATTTTCCTGTTTCATAAAATTAATGTTTGTGATACATATTTTAATATCTACATCTACATAAAACGATGGATGTTTTGACTGCATCTTGCTTTTTTCCTACCCTTTTAATTCTAAAATTAAGGAACTAAGTAAAATATAAAATAAATTATTCTTTTAACATAAAAATTTTCAAATTCCCATTTACAAACAGTTGATGTCTAACAAGTTCACTACAGTTTGCAAGGGTCAAACAGTGTTGTTTATTTTTATTATACTATATTTTTTGACAGCTTTGGGCTACAACACTGTGTATGATTCTCTCCTTCTTACGCTCCAAACTCCCATCCTCCCATTGACACTTTTAATGCTCTGTTAATTTATGTCAAATTGCTTGATTTCCTTTTGTTTCGGTTGCTTTGGTCAGTTTCTTTTTATATATTACTGACAATTTTATTTTTTAACTTTAGCATTAATATTACTTCACAATCCTTTCTCCATCAAAATAAATTACTTTGTTTTAATCATAAAACTCCCTCTTATGTTTTCATACAGATTTTAACATTAATATTATCTCTCCCTGATTCCCCTTATATCTAAGAATATGGACATATAACCTAGGCATCTTTTACACAGTGGATTTTAATGTTCAGAGGATAAAAATGAATTCTGTGAAAATTTTGATTAGATACAGAATATAATTCTACTATCATTTCTCTATCTATATCTGTACATACAGCTGAAAAACTAGAAGAATTAAAGTTGACTGAGAAAGATAAAAGTATATCTTGTAGTAGAATTATAACTTATTTAATAAAATTATGTTAAGTAACATGAAATTAAAAAATATTATAGAAGGTACCAGTGCCAAGTGAACATTTATTAATTCATTTTCTTTTTGTGTAGCTCTTCAAGAATTGCATTATGTTGATTAACGTATGATCATAGCTACTTTAGTATAGTTTAATGAACTACATGCCAAGGTAACACATTTCACAGATTGGTCTTACTAGTAATAATACCACATGTAATGTGTATTGATGTTGGCATAACACTTATAGAGAAGAAATCTTCATTACACTATGAGTGTAATTCCTGTTTATATCAGTGATGGTAAATATTATAAATGAAAATTGAGACAGAGTTTATTGATTCTTAAATTTATTTTGCTACTGGTTTTAAGATCCAGGCAGGCAGTTGGTGAAGTTGGTCATATCTTACGTCTTACCAAAGCTGATAGAGACATAGAAATTGCACATAAGATGTCATTACCTCTAAGTTGCTTTAGAGTCCAAGCTAAACATACTAGATATCACAGTATTATTTAATCAAGATAGTTTATCTTATTTTTTATTTTATGCATGACTGCATATGTAATTGGGTGCATATTATTTTCACTTTCCAGTTGACCATATGCTACTTTAAGATGTATTCTAAATAAACATCATGAGGTCAATTGGAAAGAGGTTCACATTGAAATATTAATTTCTTTGACTTTATTAAACTCTTTATTTCTGGCAATACAAATAAAATATCTCTACCAATCTTGCCTTTATTGAGCTTATAATGTATCCCATATTTGTTACTTTTTATCTACATCTTGTTTGTATTTTAGGTTTTCAAAGGTAAACTTTTTTAAAACATCTGTGGATCTTTTGAGTATGACTAACACACTTCAAATAAAGTTTTTTTCAAAACAATATGCTGCATAATTCAAACTTGTTTTCTGTGACATACTCTGACTAGAAATGTTTGCTATAAAGTGTTGGGGGTATATTTCCCTAAAGTAAAAATAACAAATATCACACATGTATTATACATTTTTAATTGGAATAAATACAAAGAAACTCAAGTGGACATCTGCGTGGTGGTATAACTTTTCATAAACCATGATGATAGTTATCAAACAACAGTATATGTGAGGTAAGTCTGCAAGAAGTGACTACTAAGTAGACCACCTTGTTTCACTACCTGAGACATTAGAAAAAAATCTAATTTAAGGAAATCTCTTAAAATATTCTTCAGATGTTCTAAATATGTATGCTCACTTATTTAGGAATTTAGTATTTTAAAGTAGAGAAACAAGTTAACTTGTAGGTCTATCAAGAAGTAATTTTCCATTTAATTGAAGTGTCTGAATTTTTAAATAATTTTAAACTATTTATTTTAATATAAATGGCAATGTGAAGTTATTTTCAAAGAATACAGTAGTTATGAAATGGTAAATTATTCTGTCACACAAATGATTAAGAAACTCTTCCCAAAATAAGTCACTTTAAATATTCATAATTTTATATTTTAACATTCACCACATAAATATTAACATTTTCCAAAAGATAAAAGTCATGAAGAAAATCTGTAACATTTTGAAATATAATCTTACATATTGTAGAAAAGATTACTGTATACTATTATCTTAAATTATATTACATTTCAATTATTTTTTTTAAGCTAACACAACATCAACACTATATATGAAGCCTAAAGTTCATAGCTTGGGTTTTAGTCAAATATAAAAATTAAGAAGTAGCAATAATTTATGTTGAGAAATTGTTATAGCACAAATCTCAGAGAAAAAAATGTCTGATTTAAATAACCAGCAAATATTTGAAAAAGCACAAAAACATATTTCTTTCAAAAATACCCCAAGGATTTAAGAGTCATGGGTTTTTTATTGAATTTTCTAAAAACACAAATGCAAAATGTATACAAATTCTTTTGTAATCCATAGTTTCCTCATAATGTGACATAAAAATAACATCTGATAAAACTAAAAAAAAAAAAAGAAAAGAAAAGAAATGTGATGTGTTTACTCCAAATTCATGTGAAGAAATATGAACCAATGTAAAAGAATTTAAATATTAATTCAATATTTATTAAGACAATCTTCTTGAAGACACATTTAATATGGATATCCTCTCAAAAAAATGAATAGTTAAGGATGAGTAGCCAATGCTGAAGACACTATAGTAGATATATAGTAGATAAGAGTAAATGAAGGAACAACATTATGGTGCCACATATTGGATTAGAATAGACTTTGTGGAGAGTATAGTGTTGCATATACACTTATCAATGTACAAAGCTAACCTCCTGAACTTTATTTAGCATTATAAACCATGAACGTGTTCCTATACTTAAAAAGAATGTTTGCCTAAGTTAACCTCTTTAATAAAAATTTGCTCTTTCCATGTTGTTCAAAATGATGAGTATAATACATTGATGTAGGATATAGAGAGATGCCAAGTTATAAAAGCAAAAGTTCATTTCCTCTACATAGTCAAATGGAGCAGATGTTGCTATCGAAACAGTGTTAGTTATTTAGTCAAACTAATATAATTTTCAGCTATTGTTATTAGCAAATCATAGGGATAAGATTCCTAATCAATTGAGAGGGACTTTTAATATATTCTTAGTCTTTGGTCCTTTTCACAACCTCAAATAATTGACCCTCAAGTACCACTGTGGTATTAGCTCCCATCTTAGCTGGATCTCATTATTTATACTGGTAGATAAACCTGGATAAGCCCCTATGCCTATTGTAGGTCAATGGGCAATTATATAAGCTTACTTTCACAATAATTTAGTTCACCTCAGATCTTCAAAGTGCACAAACAATAACATATTCAGTTTTCATATAACAAAGAATCTCTATATCTAAAGTGATTGAGATCAAGTCAAATATAAGTAAATGCAAGGTCATTCATTGAAAAATAAATATTTGAAATGTCACTAAAAACCTTATGAACTTTACCTATGTACCAAGAAAAGAACAAAGGAAGTCATATAAATCATTTCTGAAAAATACTGATTCCAAAAAAAGACAAAATCTGAAACTGACATAAATAATAGCATCATCTCTTTAAAAATATTCAATGTATTATGGTGTCACTTGCTACTTAAAATGCCTTTTCATAGACTGACAAATTTTATTCTCAATGCTAGTTTATCATCTCTATTTCAGAAGTTACTATTCCTATTTAAGAACACCTAAATCAAGGAAGGTAGAAACCTTTATAGAGCAATGCAAAGATGTAGTGATCCACAACACATTTTCTATCCCTATTTCATTTTAGCTCACAAATAGTGAAAATGATAGTGATGTGTTCTTTCCACTTTCAGCTTTTCTCCTCCCCTACAAATGCCATGGGAAATACCTCAAATTGGAAAGTTTAAGGCTGAGGGGAAAAATCTAATAAAATTACAAATTAAAACAGAAAACTACCTTGCAAACACACCTTCTGGAAGGATGAGATCTGACAAGTCTCTTCTCCAAGATTACTTTTTTCAAATGATGCTTTTCACCTGAAGAAACAGGTGCTGGAATCAAGAATGTAATTAGATGTGTGTGAATGTTATGCAACAATTGCATACGAACACAATAATATCTCCTCATAATGGGAAATGTTTGAAAGAAAAATTAGCATTTTGGAGTGTATAGTGTAACCATCCTCGTTGTCAATCGTGGGGAATCATCCTGTTCCTGACATCAATTGTACAAACTTAGTACAAGCATCAGACTCACCAGTTTGCATAGGTTCAGTACTGTTTCTAGCAGTTACACTGATGAACAAGGCAAGAGAGGGCCAGGGCCAGGGCTGAGGGTTTGGGAGGCTGGCAAGACTCCCCTGGAATCTTTGCAGTCTTTCTCTGGCCTCTCTCTCTCAAATTCTCTTCTCTCTCTTGTACTCTTGCTCTCTTTTCTTGTGCTCTTTACTCTCCCAGGTCCCTTTCTTTCCAGTTCCAGGTGTACCCACTCACACATGTGCACACCCACCTGGCCCAGTCATAGACACACAATCATGGAAGCGGGTCAGTACCACAGGCACTTGTTATACAGGTTAAGAGAGAAATAAGCCTGACCAACTCATTCACCCTACAGGGTAGAAAACACTAAGCCAATAAAGAGCTTACTCCTTTATTTGCAAATATTATTATAGTGAAAAATCATTTATAGGGCAACAAAATGAAGACAATCATGAAGAAAAAGAACACAGAGATTGACTTCCATATGGCAGGTTAAAAAAAATTGATTGAACATCAGTTTCATTAAACATACAAAATGTATAAGGGAAGGAAAAGGGAAAAGACAAAATAAGAACTACAGTAAAAAATTCAAATCACCTGTAGAAATCCTAATGTTAAATAAATTAGTAAATGAGATCATTGTAGCCAAAAATATTGGTTACAAATGAGATATATACATTTTCAATGAAATCATAATACAAAGTGACAAAAGAGTCAAAAATAAAAATTTGAACAAAATATTACTGACAAAAACACAAAATAACAAATTAGCATTGCATGTGTTAAAGGCAAATGTAAAATAAAAATAAGAGTTATTTACATTAGCACGCTCTAAAATGAAATATTCTGAAAAATACATATGAGATCTATATGAGGAGAACTAAAATACTCAGATGAATGAAAAACAAGAATTGACTGTATTGGGAGATAATCCATAAATTTGTATAGGAAGGATTAAATATTGTCAAGTTGTTCATTTTGCCAACTTGACCTACAGATTCAGTGAAAATTCAGTGGAAATATTAGCAATTTATGTTATGTGAAGAGGCAGAAGAGCTATAGTATTCAACATAACACTACAAGAAAAATAACAATATTGACTACTGACTCTACGCAATTTTAGGACTTACTATATAGCTATAGTAATAAAGGCAATTAGATCAATAGGATAAATTACAAAGTCCAGAAATAGACCTTTATAATAGAGACAATTAACCTTTGACACAGGAATAAAAACAATACAAAGATGTAATGGTTTTTTTCAACAAAGTCAGAACTTTCAAACATCCACATTCAAAAGAAAAAATAATCTTAACACAGACCTTATAGCATCAGGAAAAATAACTCAAAGTTGATTGAAATTCAAAAGTGTAAAACTCCTACAAGTTAATTTAAGAGAAAATCTAGATGACCTTGGTCTGATGATGACTTCTTAAGAGATAACAGAAAAGATAAGATTCATGAAATCAATAGCAGAAAAACTTGACTGCATAAGATTAAACTTTTCTGCTATGAAATACAATGTCAAGAGAATTGGCGATACATCACAGACTAGGAGCATTTATTTACAAAAGGCACATGTGCTAAAAGACTACTACCCAAAATATACAAAGAACTCTTAAAGTGTCTTAATAAGGAAATAATTAAATTACAAAATGGACATTAACTTGGATGCATGACCTGAAACAATAAAATACAGAGAAAACAGAGGCAAAGTATTTCGAGACCTGACTCATGATGTCTTAGGGATTTGTGCCCAATAACATAGAACAGAAAAACAAAGAGAAAATAGGCAGCTGTGACTACATCAAACTGAAAAATTTCTACACAGTGAAACATTCACTAAAACAAAAGGACACACCATTGTATGAGGAAAAAATATTTGTACACTATACATCTTACAGGGGACTGATATCCAAGATCTTCAGAGAACTTATACAATTCAACACAAAGAAAACAACCCAATCAAAACATGGAAAAGAGAACTAAACAGACATTTTCAAAAAAAAAGAAAAAGAAAAAAGGCATACAGACTGAAAACAAGCACATGAAAAATATAGTCATCATCCCTTATTAGGAAAAAACAGAGACAACAGTGAGATAACAGTTCCCACATGTGAGAATAGTTCATATTGAAAAGCCCAGAAACAGCTGCTAATAAGGATGTGGAGAAGAAACACTCTCCTACACAGTCAGAATGTAGACTAGCCCATCTTCTATTGAAAACAGTACAGAGGCACCTCAAAACACTAAAGCTGAATTTGTTATGTAACCAATAACTCCACTCTTAAGTGTCTACTTGAAAAATTAAAAATACTAATTTGAAAGAAAATTTGTTCCATCATGTTTACTGTAGCACTATTTATTATAGTCAAATTATCCAAAGGAAGATAAATGGATCAAGAAGAGATGGTATCTATATACAAACAATGGAATATTACTCAGCAACCAAAACAGATAAATTCATACCATTGTAGCAATATGGATAGAACTGGAAGGGATGAAGCTAAGTGAAAGGAGAAGGTAAGTACTAGATGGGATCACTAATATGTGAACTAAAGAGAAACCAAATTAATGATCAGGAGGGAAAGGAGGTATCCCAAAAGCCATTTACTGAGGTTGTGATTTAATAAATATTTTTTTTAAAAAAAGATCAGTTTAAACACTCTTGAAAGGTGACTGAAGAATTGAAGCAAGCAGAGAGGGTAGTAATGAAGGAGAGGTAAGAACAAAAAGGGAAAGAAGCATAAATGAAATGTCAGGGACTACAGGCTGAGATTGGTCAGGACTCATGGCGTGGATGAAGAAAATTTCATCTCAATGTCTTATCTGTCTTCAGAACACTGAAAATGGAATGGCATGATTGACCTCCGGTGGGCAGCAGGGTCCCCATTCCTCCAACATTTACCTTAAAAACATTCCTTAAGAGATACCAACAAATTTATGAGTGAACCCCCTACCCCCAATTATCTCACAGAAACTAATATTTTACCTATTTAATTCTGCATTAGTCACTTGTCTTCCATATAATACCTTCCAGGGACAATAAAGTTGCTTTCATTCAGTCCCAGCCTCTTTGGCTGTGTCAATCTCTCTTGTCCTTTCTCACACCCTGCAATCCAGCTCTTTACAATGAAATACAATGATGGGGATGTGCTGGTGCCACTTCAGTAGCAATACCTGATGGGATATCCTAATTTTACCTTAACTAAAAATAAATAAGTTCACTAATAACAGAAAAAAAATCAATATATTTTTAAAATAAATTAAAGTAGCATTCATTACTGTAGTAAAGTAATACTATTTTGGTGACAAAATATACAAAAGTATTATCTTCTGATTTCAAAAAACACCAGTTCCCTACAAATGGAATAAAATTTCCACATTAAAAAAAGATCTTAAAAACACAACTCATCAAAGAATACTGGATAAATAAGAATATGGAAGGTGTTCTACATTATATTATAAAATATGAATTAAAACTGCAACAAGATACCATTACACACATATTAGAACAGCACACATCCAGAACACTGACAAAACAAAATGAGGGTACAATGTAGTTCAACAGAAATTTTCATTCTTTGCTGCTAGGAATGAATAATGAAAGACAGTTTGGCAATTTCTTCAAAACAAGATATACTATATTATATGATTTGGTGATCACACTTCTGCTATTTCTCAGAAACTGCTGAAAACATACCTACATAAAATCTTTATATGGATTACCACTGTCTGAATGCTTTTACCAAAACTCAGATGTTGAGATCCTAAACCCCAGGGTGATGACAGTAATAAGAGGGCAGGGGAAACTCTGGGAAGTGATTAGATATTGGAATCCTCATCAGTGGGTTCAAACTATTATGAAAGTGCTCCCACTCATTCCTTTGACCATTTGAGGATAAAAGAATGCACAACTGAAACAGTACTCTCACTTGATCACACTGCCATCTCAGACTTCCAGAATTGAGGACTGTGAACAATATGTTGCTGCTGTGTCTGCCCTCCAGTCTGTGATATTTTATTTTAGCAGTGCAAAGAGATTAGAAGACAAATGTTCATAGCTACTTTTGTTTATAATAGTTAAAATTTGCAACAACCAAGCTGTCTTTCAGTAGGTGAGTGGATAAACTGGTACATCCAAACAACAGAATATTATTGACTATTAAAAAAAAAGGGCTGTCTAACTTTGAAAAGACATGGAGGAACCCTAAATATATATTACTAGTAATATGAGTCAACCTGAAAAAGGCTACATGCTATTCTATGCTAAGTATATGCCATTCGGAAAAAGACAAGATCATAACAAGATCAGAGATTGTCTTTGGTGAATATGGGAGGAAAATGAATGAATAGGCACAACACTGATTGTTTTTAGAATAATAAAAATATTGCCCTGAAGATTTACCCTAAAAATGAGCATTTGTCTAAATTGATAGAATGTATAATGTCAAGAGTAAACACTAAGGTAAACTGGACAATGACTGCTTATATTGCATAAAATATGTGTTCTTTGCTAAAAACAAAAAAGGAATCATTTCAGTAGATATTGATCAGGGGAGTTCCTATGCACATGGAGAAAGATGGGATATGGGATCGACTGGCAGCATGTTGGCCTTGTGCGGGCAGCAGAGCCCATGCCCTCTGTGGCCACACCACGATGGCATGGTTGCTGCATCCCACACATATCGGCTCCACTCGCCTCTCGAGGTCAGTCAGCCCGGGAAGTTGTCGGGCCCTGCCGGTGGGCATCACACACATCCGAGCCCTTGAAGAAGCAGGATGTGTTGTGCGTGGAGGGGGGGAGGTGGGAGGGGGGCCTGCCACAGACCCCTCTGGGTTTGCCTCCACTCCACTCCATAGCCCTAACCAGGAATAAGTATCTCAAGATAATTATTCATCCACAGAAACCAAATGGGTGAGGTACAGGAGGAAAGACCCTTAAATTTGTGCCACCCAGGCAGGACTCAAGGGAAACAGGCCAAGAACCACCCAGCACTGAACTATAAGAGCAAACAAAACACTAAGCCTACAATGTCACTGAGGAACTGTGAATAGAAACCTGGCACAGAGACGCGGTCAATAAAGGCATTGCACACCCTCTGCTCAAAAAGAAGAGGCTTGCCGAATGGCAGTGGCCCCATAGCAAAGCCCCAAAGGAGGAGACCAGGAGACCTACCAGCAGTTGATGGCTTTCCCCACAAGGATCTGCTCTTCCAAAACATATGGCTGGGAGTCATGCCCCCAAAGCCAAAGACCTGAGCATGACTGAAAGAGCAACAAAATGTTACAGAAACTGTGGAGTTGAGATCCACCAAGACACCAGAAACAATCACACAGCCAAGGGTGCTCAAGTCGGCCTACGAAGGCAAAAGCAGTACAGGAAAGATAAACAGCAGCTCTACCAAGTCCTGGGAAATCGCACCCTCACCAAGGATGAGGAAATAGATCCAGAAAAGAAGAAAAAAAAAAAAAAA